>CAIGRT010198861.1:0-18894 GCA_903798405.1 Fraxinus platypoda | reverse complement strand
AAGGAAAAGGTGACCGTGTGAGCCAAACCAAGAAAATGAATTCCATGGAAAAAAGTGTATCAAACAAGGTAAAAATCGAAGTTGGAATTTGTTTTCTAGTTTCCATGAAAAATTTGGGTGAATTAAACAAGCTTTTAATACAACATTGAAAAATTGAATACGGTACAAGAGTCTCAGAAACCAATGAGTTCACCCAATTTTCGGGTGAACCAAAACTGATTTCCCGGTTCACAATCAATACGTTCTTTCACTTTTTAACTTTTTTTAACACTGTGTCAAAGTCATTATTAAAACGTTGCTTTAAATGCGAAAGTACGATTTGGATGATTAGACGTAGTCAGTGTTCTAAAAGACGTAATGTCTGGCGATGCGTGGAGGTCAAACTATGTGCTAGGCGAATTTAGGCGAAGCATATACGTAAAAAAAACGTAAAAAGGCATTTTCTTATTTTAATTTTTAATCAATCAAAAAATCATTTAATAATTAAAAATAATGAATATGAAACATTTAAAATAGATTTATAGAAACTTTATATATTTTTTCAAAAGTTTCCAACAAAAAGATAAGTTTCAAATATAAATCATCATTTAAATTTTAACTTAAAAGAATTGTAAAAAAAAATTCAAAAAAAAAAGATAATAATGCTCGCCTAGGCGTGCAAGGTGCCAATCCAAGTCCGCCGCGCATCGTGCCTAGGTGGCGCCATGGTGTGCCTTTTAAAGCACGTCACGTAGCATATTTGATACACAAAATTATGTCACTTCAATTTTATTCTTGTTTCTATTTTGTCGTATTCTTATATTTTATCGATCCATCTATCGACAAGCATGCAATGCAAGTTGCTAGTTGCGTAAACTTTATGGCAACCCCAAATTATTAGATAAGTTAGCAACTTTTAATTTCAATAATTAATCATCATGATTAGTTAATTAATAAGATTTACTACTTTTACGACAAGATCACATTTTTGAAGATAACGTAACAAATGTTAGTTAGAAGGAAAATCTCCTCGTCGTGTCTTCATCAACTAAAGTTTCCCACTATTCCACGCTTCTTGCTGTATCTCTATATCTATATGCAAGAAAAAGTAGTATTATGCTTGACCTTGATGTTTTTCAACGATTAACAGACATCATAAATAATACCTACTTTGATAGACCCATTTTAATAAATATTTACTACCTTAAATTTGATTTAAAATAGTTAAATAAAAGTCATTACCTTTATATTAAGTGCCTCTTGTGTACTAGGATAGCTATTAGATTGAATATTTTCATTTTTTTATCTAGTACGTCAAAAATATGCAAAATATAGCCCTTTTTCTGCACTTGAAAGTAGAAATGTGATTCTAACGAAGTAGAAAAACCACCTAACTTGCTCAGTCGAGAGCGAATTGTGAGACTTTTGATGAGGAAGCATGTAGCGTTTTTACTCAAACTGTACTGCATATCGAGTCTCCATTTATAACGAAGATACAAATGGATAGAGAACGATATGACGTAACTTCTAGCTAATGAGATTGTATAACAAAACTTAACCAGAAGGCTAGTAACAGGAGTCTTGATCTCGTCTTAGTTCTTGTCATCATGCATATTTTGTTGTCTCATAATTAATGGACACTATCCGCCTCTAAGCACGTAATGTCTTCTCATAACCTAATTTATAGGCTTTCCTACTGCATACTAGAAATCATCTCGTATTGTCGTTTTCCCCTCTTGAGATAAACCTGGTAGCCACCTAATAAAGCTAAGTAGAATCAAAGCATTGGTCACCATCTAGGATCATCAAGTGCAGCACCATATATAGTTAGTCATGCACTTTATTTGCAGATGACACTTTTTTTTTTTTTCACACTTGTGGCTGAAAGGATTCCATGTGACTCTTTTAAAATTAAGTGTAAATTTATCCCATGAATGAAAAACAAATGCAGCTACATAAGTGAAGGTTAATTAAAATTAAAGTGTGTGGTCCCATAACTTTAAAGTAACCATTATCATCACTTAAAAAAAAAAAAGTAATTTAGACGTGGAACGATAATATGAGAATTAACTTTCAATTTTGGAAAACCTTCTATGGCAAAAAATTGTCTTTGAACCCCCATTCTCTAATAGAATTATCGATAATAAGGGCTCTAATAGGAAAAAATAAAACCGTCTCTCAATCAAAAATTTAAAAAGAAAAGAAAAAAAAATAAGAATCGGAGGAGAGATTGTTCGAAGGTCATCCAGTTGTCACATTTACAGTTATTGAATCACGTACAAGTCAAATTTTTATTTTTTTTCGTTAAATAGTTAATACATTTCACAAACAACTAATTTTGAACTCCTCTTCTCTTCTACCAAGTTGAGTACGCATCTCATTTAAAAGTATAAACTATTAGAGATACAACAAATATAATTATATAACTTTTTCTTCAACGATGATTTGAATGTTTAAGAATATCGAACTCGTTAATATGATAGACTCTTACACATATTATATAATTTACCTGTAGTTAGCTGGAGAAAGATAAACTCGTGTCATAACACGAAAGAACCTCGTTTGCTTTATCCACGAGCAAGTGTGTAACCTTTGCTGGATGGAAAAGCTTTCAAAAACTATATTATAGTTTTTATTCAAGTAATTATTGGTTAAGTGTCAAATTTCCAATCATTATTTAACCAATTTGTGGAGGATATCATGTCATCACTTTACCTTAATTTTTAACCATTTCCATGACACTCACCAAATCTTACTTCCTTATTTTAATAATAAAACATGTAAAGAAGGGGCATTTAGGTTGTTTAAGGACAATAATTAGGCTAAAAAAAAGAGAATTAAAAAAGTACCAAGGCACAAAAGGTGTAAGAAAATGGACCAAAAAGAATATGGAAAATGTAACTTCATATAATAATGTAAGAGATAATGTGGGTAGGGATAGCCCATACTCCACCATCATAATAATAATAATAATATTTTGAATTCCATCATCTTTGAAGCATATAAATCCCACTATCATCCCCACCCCAACTACAAACTAGGAGAGTGCTTGCTACATGTCAACTTCCTAACCCCATTTCAAATCAATCTTTTTCTAAGTTAATGAACTAAGAGTGATTAGTTTGTGGTGATGTTAGCTTAATAAGTTGAATATTGTAAAGATAAAGTATAAATACATAGATTTCTTCGTCGTGATACCATGAGTTCAAATTTTATCACCATCCAATTGTAAAAATTTCATACGTTAGACATTTGAATAATAGGGTCGAAACTCATGTAGGTTGGGGGTGAAAAAAGATATTCTTTCCTTGAAATGGGAGTTTCTTGACATACTAGTTTGAGAGTGTTATAAAGTTTTTCTATGATATAATAGTAAGTAACATATATCTAATAAATCAACAAGAACAAAATTCAATGGGGGCAATAATTTGAAAAGAAATGGATAGTTTTTTTTTTAGATTTATATACTTAGATAGTAACATTTAGGCAAAAGAAGTGGACTGGTAATGGAATGAAAGTTAATTTCCTTTCTTTGAAAGTGATTTCCTCCACTTGAATGTCTCCATAGTGCACATAATATCAAACTCAATCTTGGTAATGTGATTACAAAAATCAGTTTGGGGACTAGACCTACAAAATAACTTTAGTTTTGTAATAAAATTAATTTTTAAAAATATTTTTCACTAAATATTAGGGGAAAAAATTAGAAAATGGGTTTAAATATTTGGAGATAATGAAACCGACAGAGGAAAGAAATTAGATTTTTTTTTTTAAATTTTAATTTACTATTTTGAATGTAAAAGAAAACTTATTCTCTGAAACTAGGTCCCTCCACTAGGCTTCTATTGAACAACTTTTGTTTTTAAATGGCATTTTTTTATGTGCGTCTAGTCCTATGATGACAAAAAAGAACTTGATTTTGGTGTGCTCACAAATCATGTTAAGATCGCTCACAAATCATGTGAAGATTTACTTTCTAGAAAAGTATATTTTTACTTGCTAACAAAATGCAACTTTTATTTGATAAATACACAATTTAACTTGCTTTTGAGCACGATCGACCGTAAAGCCTTTGATTTTTGTGTGTCCCTCTCATGATTTACCATCTTGTTAAATCCCTTTCGTCCACCGCACATTCACAACTTGTTTATCTCAATAACTATACTCAGCTTCCACACATGGTGCCAGACCCCCACATCACTTTTAATATATATTCCAAAACCAACCATTAAACCTAAAGGTGAGATTAGAGACCATCCTTGTGCTTCAAGAATATCTACCATATCCATTAATCCAACTTTAATGAATAAAATTAACTATGTTTGTGTCACATAGGATATGAGATATTTTATCAGGTAACTATACTGAAAAAAAGGTAAATATGACACATATATTCTTTCTTGACTTGTTATGTTTGAAGAGCATGAAGTATTTTTATCAGCATATTTTTAGTTGACAATAAGGCCCAATCCAATCTTATTGGGACATAATTCCTCAGAATTTGAAAGAAGATGAAAAAAGAGATAAGGGATTAATCCTATTGGATACTTCTTTATTTCATTCTCATTTCGACTTTCCTAATTCCTTAATTAAAATTGGAATAGCTTCATCCCAATTTGAACTGAGTTTTGCCTTATTTCAGTTTTAAAATATAAATTCTAATGTAAAATAATCTTGATGCCTAACTTTTAAACTTTTTCAAACAATTATCGTACTTTCAAGGTTGTTTTTCCAATAATCACTGAACTTTAAGCTAGTCGTTGTACTTCCAAAACGTTATTTCTCAACTGTCACTCTTGTTCATTTGAAAAATTAAACAATTTTGTTTGCTACATCATCGAAGTCGTTAATTTTCAAACAGATGGAGATGAAATAACGAACGAAAAATAACATTGAAACTACGATGACCATTAAGAAAGAAGTTTAAAGTTCAATGACTGTTCAAAGTAAGTGGTCTCTAAAGTTTTCAACCCAGCAATTACACGTCAGGGTTTGTTTATATGGATGAATTTAATAAGGATTTTCTTACCAGTTTATACAAACATGCAACAAGTAACACCAAAATTGTTCAAGAAAGAAAGAAGACACCGCAAAAGAAATTAGAGAGCAATGTATGCGAATGAGATTTTATGACTCCATGGGATGCCCTGAGTATTCTATTGGACTTTTTCCGTCTCAAAATATAAAAAAAATCCTATGTACCAAACATTATACGTCAATAAATTTCATTATAGGAGGAGGGCTAATATAATCATTAAAGGTCTATTCTTAGATTCGCTCTAAAGAGTCTATAGATCGTACTCATTTGCTAAACCAACATGTAGGGCACGAAATGAATTTAATCTACTCGAATTGTACCTGATGCATAATAAGAATACCTGCTTAGTCATTGTTTAAAACAAGCTTTACATGTCACAATGCCATTAAGAACATAAAATATCAGCTAGACTATGTAACATAATGAATCCACAAAACCAACATATTTTGTGTGCTCGCATGCGTGAGAGAGAGCAACATGATGTTAGATATTAAAGATTTCAAGTGCAAAAAGGTGAGGTTTTTAGTGTAAGAAAGTTCTTTCAAATGCATAAAAAAACAAGTTGGCATTACGAGGATTAGCAAAAGCAAGAGTTCAATTTAACTGCAACAGGAATGTGTGTGTGTGTGTGTGTGTCTATATTGTATTGTATATAATGCGCATCCAGTGTCAAATATTCATAAAAGACAGACTGGAACCCAGAAAAGAGTGGCTCCACTTGCATGACCCAATATCTTCATTCTACAATATAGTGCTGTGTAAAAACAACATTTCTATGGGCACGAATTGGAATCCGATTGATGGGTTCTTCCTTTAATCATTTCTCTTTCTCATCCAGTCTAAAACTGTACTACGGAAAATATGGAAAAAGAAGAGAGAGAGAGAGTATTAAGGGGAGGGCTTTGATTAGCATCTAACTTCATCTCCATTTCTCAACCTTTCCAAGGAATATTAGTATTACCAGAGAAAATAATCCCACCCAATAATCCGTAGTTGTGTGTGTTCACGTGTGAGATTTTCATGGATACGAATGTTGACTAATACAGTAGAATAATTAGCAGAATATATTTTTAAAAGGAATATAAGCATCAGTTGCCTTTACAAGGAAAAGAACCACTACTTTTACTTTTCATTAACGTGATCTTGTTTCAGTAAATGTTTAACATATATTCTTTCGAAATACATTCTTTTAAAACTCATTTTCAATCACATATTCTACAATAAAATAATATTTTTCATCACATCAATAACTTTTCCTTACTTTTTTACCACATATTTCTTATCATATCACTATTTAAAATGTGATTAATTTCAACGGACTTTTCCCCGTATACAAAACAATTAATCAAAGGAATGTCGGAAAAAAAAAAATTGTAATCACCTCTAAATTTATTAAGAACTTAGTTTGTGGTGGTATCCATCTTCGATGTCCAAGGTTTTCAAAGTTACCTCTAATTATCTAAGTTAACTGGATAAAGGCAAAGAGGAAGAAAGTTTATAAACTACAGTTGAATGCATACCTGAAGGTAAAACTTTAAATAGAAGAATACTTGGGTCTCAATCTTTTTTGGATGGAATCCATCTGTGGGGACTCAAGGGCTACAAAACTTGAAGGTTGGGGAAACAATGCCAAGAAAAATTAGTTTGGGACCGAAGTGCTCATCTATGTAAGCTTGGAGACTTTCGGTGCTACTTTCCGTAGATTCAAAATGACCTTCCAACAAGCCACCTGAGAAAGTATTATTAAATAATCAATCGAATTTGATTCTTATAATGATGTTTTTAGCTGAATGCAAATTTCCACATTCACTATAAGATCTCAAATAAAATTTTGGCCCTGTTTGGGCAACATTATTTTTTTCATTCTCATTTTTCTACTCATTTTGAACCACACATTTTTCAATAAAATAATATTTTCCATCTCATCAATAACTTTTCCTTCTTTTTCAACCACATATTCCCTATCACATCAACAGTAAAAATGCATTCTTACCTCTAAAATGTGCACCAAACATTTAGTTCCTAAAAAGTGAGAACCCTAGAAGAAAATAAAAAATAGCACTAAATAAACTAAAAAAACCAGTGCTGCAGGCACAAGAATTGACATACACATAATGTAAGAATCCATTTGCAGAAAACCATAAACAAATCAAAACTAATCAAGATGATTAAAGTGAAAGGTGGGGAGCACTATCATTGTCTACAGAGAAGTAAAAAAGACTTAAGTCTTCATGTTCATATGAATAGCAAATATTTAAATGTCATATACCTAACAAATTATTGAAAACAAAGCCCAATAAATATTCTGCTGTTTAAATCCTAGGATTTTACCCTATAGGTTTTTCCTGTGTACTCCAACTTGATTCATAGTCATTAGTGTTAACCCATATCGTCTAAAAGCTTAAACTGTTTAAGAGAGGTCTTATATATTCATTTAAATCTTGCCTTCAACGATTTTTCTTTATTTGTTCTCAAAAAAAAAAAGCATGGCGTGGTTCTCATTTCCCATTTATTACTTATTAGATTTGAGCTGCATGATAATCCAACTGGTCTTAGTCATAATAAGGAAGATGCAATTAAAAAATTGTTAAGAGAACAAAGAATTGAATGATGAGAGAGAGAGATGCCAATATGATAAAAGGGGGGATTTATTCCAAAGGAGTTAGTATAAATATTTGATCAAAACGACAAAACCAGTGGAAAAATTTTTTTAAGAGAAAAAGGTGGGATCCCACCAGAGAGGCTAGGCCTATAACACTGACATTTGATACGCGAGAGATCCTTGTTTCTGTGAATATGCTTATATATTATAGTTCATTTCGCTTCGTGAACCCAATTTAAAAGCAACTCTCTAACAACGACCTTCTCTCCAGAAACTACCAGCATACTATTAGAGAAAAAACTGTTTTAGCATCAGCCAAATTTGGTCATGCCCTTCTGTTTTGTAGTGCTACAACCAGATACAGTGTCAATTAATGATGACGGGTCAGCCAAATGGGCCTCCGGCCTGCGATACAGCTTATCTGGCTTACCCTCCACAGACCAATTCACAGTCATTTCTCCAACAGACTTTATACCCCATAATTTTAAAGGTCTCACTCTCTCTCTCTCTCTCTCTCTCACCTACACACGCCTGCACCGATATGCATGTGCAAAACTCTTTCACGCACACATAGAGGCAGGGCAAGTGCAGTCACTTGTGCAGAAACAGAGCCCAGTGCACACATGCACAAAGATGCACAGGCTACTAGTTTCAAGTGAAAGGTCAAAATAGGTTTTACTTGCAATAATGGTTCATAATTATAAGATGAGATTATTGGGCCTTTTTTTATTTTTAAGGACTTCGGTGGATATTTACATTTATAAGTAAATCAGCTAAATGCATTTCCTGATCAACTTTTCTTATTACCTTTTCAGTTTGAAGAGATAGTCTACAAGGTAAATTATGAAAGAAAAGGAACTTGTTGTGGAGGAACAGTGAGCACTAAAGAGAGAACAATACTAAATGGGGTGACAGGCATGGTATGTCCAGGAGAGATTCTGGCGATGTTAGGTCCATCAGGCAGTGGAAAAACTACCCTCCTTACAGCCCTTGGAGGCCGACTCTCTGGCAGGTTATCAGGAAAGATCACATACAATGGCCAGCCTTTTTCAGGTTCCATCAAACGTCGGACAGGATTTGTTGCACAGGACGACGTTCTATATCAACATCTCACTGTGTTTGAAACACTTCTATTTACTGCACTACTAAGGCTACCTAAAACCCTGACTAGAGAAGAGAAAGTACGACATGTAGAGAATGTTATAGTAGAGCTGGGGTTAACTAAGTGCAATAACAGCATGATAGGAGGGCCGTTATTCAGAGGAATATCGGGTGGGGAGAAAAAGAGGGTAAGCATAGGCCAAGAAATGTTAATCAACCCAAGTTTATTATTGCTAGATGAGCCTACATCAGGTCTTGACTCAACCACGGCTCAGCGGATCTTGAACACAGTCAAACGGCTAGCTAATGGTGGTCGAACTGTCATAACGACCATCCATCAGCCTTCTAGCCGACTCTACCATATGTTTGACAAGGTAGTCTTGCTCTCAGAGGGTTGCCCAATCTACTATGGTCCTACTGCGACAGCCTTGGAGTACTTCTCTTCCATAGGGTTTTCAACTTCGGTCATTGACAATCCTGCAGATATCCTGCTCGATCTTGCTAACGGTAATAAGAAAATTCCGTTTTATGCAGCAAGTACATAATATGTGCTTAATTTTTAACAACTTTGAAGAAAGGGCCTCAACATTTATTCTGGCATCCTTCTGAATTTTATGGTTCTGATTACGACCTTTAACGGAACTCAGCAAAATGAGTTCCCACCCTAAGATTGTCCCATCTTCAGTTCCATAATACCAGGATCATCTCCTGCACTAATTCCATTCTAATAAAGGAATTCAATTCCCTTTACTAACAAAAAATGCTCTCCAAATTATATTCCCAGGGTAAATTGAAATACATCTGAGAGAAGAAAAAAATATTGGTAACTTAGTCATTGAAGTATTTATTGCATTTTTTCAGGAATTGGACCTGATTTCCAGCACGCAACCGAGTGTGGTGACAAAACACAACAAGATCCCAAATCCGTGAGAGAATTTCTCATCTCTGCTTATGACAAGAACATTTCAACAAGGGTAAAAACTGAGCTATGCAGTTCAGATGCAACTAGCTACAACTACATAAAGGAAACCTCCACAAGTAAGTCTTCTATTTTCTGCCTCATATTCAGGGAAATTTTCATATTTTTTCTCAATTTTGTGTTGGCAAGAATCTGTTTTAAAGGCTTCAATATCTTCCACTACTCTTCTACCAATTGCCTATTGATAAAGTTTCTAACGATTTTCAAATAACACAGGAAGTGATATTATGCCAGAGCAATGGTGCACTACTTGGTGGCATCAATTTAAGGTGCTTCTTCTTAGAGGACTGCGAGAGCGAAGGTTTGATGCCTTTAACAGGTTACGAATCTTCCAAGTCCTGAGTGTGGCAGTACTTGCCGGGCTTCTGTGGTGGCACACTCCAACATCTCACATTGACGATCGTGTAAGCATTTGCCATATCCATCCATTGCATGCATTTGATTCTACATCAGAGCAAATAATGCTCTCACATATGATGTGTGATACTGCATTTAGATTCTACGGCATTCCAAATAATTTCTTGCAAGGAATGTCTATTTAGCACTTAACCTACATGACCTAGACAAAAAAACTGCTAATTCTAACAAAGAGTTACTACCTATATGCAGATTGCCATGCTGTTTTTTTTCTCCGTGTTTTGGGGTTTCTACCCACTCTACAATGCTGTTTTCACTTTTCCTCAAGAAAGAACCATGCTAATCAAGGAACGGTCATCTGGAATGTACCGGCTCTCCTCCTACTTCCTAGCCAGAACAGTGGGAGATCTGCCTCTGGAGCTCGCACTTCCGACAGCATTTACATTCATTCTTTATTGGATGGGTGGCCTCAAACCTGACCCTGGCACCTTTATCTTCTCCCTTCTCATTGTTCTATACAGTGTCCTAGTTGCACAAAGTCTCGGCCTTGCATTTGGTGCCTTACTCATGGACGTTAAACAAGCCGCCACTTTAGCTTCAGTTACAACTCTGGTGTTCCTAATTGCTGGAGGATACTATATTAGACAGATTCCCCCTTTCATAGTTTGGCTAAAGTACCTGAGCTACAGCTACTACTGTTACAAGCTTCTTCTTGGGGTTCAGTACAGTGAGGACGACTATTATGAGTGTGCAACAGGAGTCCATTGCAGGGTCACAGATTATCCCGCCGTCAAAGCAGTAGGTATAAGCAATCTGTGGACGGATGTGGCCGTCATGGCACTGATGTTGGTGGGCTATCGATTTATGGCATATCTAGCTTTACATCGGGTGCGATGAAGGGTGCTTAGCAGGAGACTCTTTCACCACAGAAGTACAAATAGTTCTCTATTTCTTCAACTGAGGAATAATGTTTTATTAAGAAAAACCACATTGCCAGGTTTTGATCCTGTACCCCTAAAAAATTAATGTAGTACACGTCTGGCAATGGTTTACATATTTAACTCCGTAAACATTTAAATACTTTTGGAACATGACTTAGAATGTCCTTAACAGAGATAAGCATGTTATGAAAAGAAAACAGTTTGAATCAGTCATATCTGTTGATAAAGATAAAGGAAATGAGAAAACGAAAAACATCAAAGCACAATAGCATTATGCAAACAGGATACAGGATCCACATGGGGCAATAGAATCGACAAAACGGCTTTAAATTAGTGACTCCTGCAAAGGCATTGACCGCAAAAAGAGATAATTCTTTAGAAAATTGAGAAAATTAGGGAGCACATGATAGTGTTCTACTATTCTGAACAAAGTAGTCACTTCATAACCATTATCCTATTTCTTTTATTTATTTATTTATTTTTTTTATTCCTTCGGTTTTTCCATACCCTTGGCATTGTCTTTCTTTTAGAGGCATAGATAGCTCGAATATTCCAATCAATGACTTAGAGATTTGGGGTCTCCTGGCAACATACTATGAACATCTGCAGACAGATTGTGTCATCCTAATCCCTATGATTCATAAATGTTAAAGGGAAATAAGGTAACGGGATAACCAGAGAATGAGAAATAAGGATTAAGGAAAGTGGAAAACAGGCAAGAAAATTATGGCAAACTGTGTCAGAAAAGAATACAATCCTAAAATCATGGTTTCAAAAGACTAAATTATCTACAGAGATGAGCAGAATTTCTCCAACTGAAGCAAATCAACTAGAGAACATGCCCCCACAAGGCATGAATACAACGGTGAGTGGAAGTCCATGAGTAGAAACAAGAAATGATATCCAAAATCCTTGTCATTTTCTACTTCCGTATAGTGCAGTGTCCACCACTCACTCTCCTTCTGATACAACAGAAAAAGATAAGTGTACGAAAAATTATGTCCTTTTCATCTTACTGATTGTTGTGGTAGCCCACTGAGGGTAGAGAAATGGCTGCTTCAGTTGGCTGTATCTTTGTACAATAGGACCTAGACCACAAACTAACAAGGCAACAACTAAATTAGAGGTTGCTGATTAGGAAAAGCATATACATTGCTGCAAACTGCCAAAAACTGAGCATAACTCTGAGATATGGCCATTGAACACCTAAGAAGTCCTGGTTCACCTGGTTGAAACTTGAGATAGTGGTCACAGGTCAATGGAACTACTGCAAAATTAATTGCAAAGGTTCACAAGTTTGTATGTAACAGTTGATATTTGAAAAAATGCTTTCTGTTTAAACATGGAAGTACATTCTTCGTCTCTTTGAAGGAGGAGGCACGACGTGGTTGATGCACATTCTAACATTATCTTTCTTGTCTTCTTGATGCAGCACAGTAAATTTTCTGTCTTTTCTATTAGTTCAAGAAAGAAACAATAACACTCATTTTGCAAAATCATTTCAATTAAGAGAGATTATATTCTCAATTTCTCATACCTCAGAGTTATTAAAAATAAGGGATACCAATCCTTCTTGTCACGGTTGATTAGGAATTGTTGTTTCCACCGCTGGGGTCAATGGTTCGACGATTGTTACCTTCTTGCCCCACTCCTCCCCTAAAAAAATTTTGAAATACGAGGAGTTTCCTAAGTGAATCCCTTTCTGTATGTCGGAAAAATTGAGCTTAAAAACATGGGAACTGGATAGCGTGAGAGTTAAATGCTACTCTGCAGAAAACTAACTATGCTAATAGAACTCAAACAAAAAAAACTTAACCTAAGATTATAAAACTCAAACCCCATTATTTAGATCTCTGGTTCTAATAACTAATAACATGAGTTTCAATCAATCCACATATTCAGATTAGGAAATGGAGAATTGTTTGTACTCAAGGCAGTCAAGGACTTCTTGTTCCCAGGCACTGTTCCTTATGACATACATATAACAAATAAATATTTTCTTTTATACAAAAAAAAAAAATCCAGTTAATTAAATTAAATCCCTACTAATTCAAAAATTGTTTTCAAAAAGAAAAAAGAGCTTCTCTTCTCTCTTAGCTATCACTTTTTATACACCTATCCGACGCCACTCTTCACTTTCTTCTTCTACGTCGGAGTCAATTTTGATCTGTTACACTGTTTTTTAATTCCTCTCTGTAGACAACCAAGTACTTGAGTTCCCACATTAAAAAGGTAACAGCAATTACAAAAAAATAATCCTTTTTATCAGGGAGCAATGATGGTAAATTAACAAAAGACTTTGACTGCCAATCATTTTAAACTTGTTATTACCTCTTCGGCTCATTGTTTTGGTCAAAAACTTTACTAAACCCACCAACTTTCTAATTCATTCAAACAATCCAAAAGCTCTCCACCAAAGAAACTGTCAATGATTCCCACTACCATCTCTGAAAATTCCACTGTCATCTTAAGCTCAAGTCTCAAACATGAATAAGGAATAACTTCTAGATTAGATATGTTGCTAAAGCATCCACATCACTACAAATCAACTCTAACTGCTGACTTGGAACTTGATACTTCATCAAATATAAGACATGTTCATTAACAATAACACCTCATCTTTGACGACATAGAACAAGGCTTAATATGAACTGATGCTGAACTTAGATTTACAAGGTTGGTAATGCGAGAGTTGATACTGAACAGAGGGCAATTTCAGGTCATGCGCAAACTTTGCTGTGACCTTCATGAGCCTAGTTCTCACCCCATGGTAAAGCTTTGTCTGGAAACCAGTTGGACTCAATGGTAGATGTAATCAATATGGAATATTCATTAGCATGCTGATTACAAAACCCATTTAGATGGGCTTAAAATTCCATGACCTTTTGGTTGGGATATGACATCAATGTTACAACAAGACCCAAGCAGCTGCCACATTTCAGCAATGGAAGATTAGTTTAAATTGCAATGACATCATACAATAAAGCCCTCAATTTGTGTCAATTTAACTTCTCGTTACGAGGTCTCCAATCATCCTCTGCATTCCTAAGTGGACAACATACACTCTGATGGAATTCTACATATGGGTTAATTGGCAAGGTAGAACCTTAATTATACTGCTTGTATAGAATTTGAACACTTAACAAGGCAACCAGGCAAAATTCAAATTGTAATGACTTCTTATGCTAAGCCATGCTCCAATATACAGAATTGTGGACAGTAAGTAGTTGACCTTGTCATTGTCTTTCATTATTCACGTCACTTGCATCCATAAATATATAGAACACAAAAATTGACTGCAGAAAAAATAACCGCAATATCGTCTCTTCAGAACTCTTCAGAAGCATCAATATTCTTGAAGTATTTTATTTCATTACTTTTGAAATTTTATGTGCCGATTATTTATCAAAGCACAAATTTAAGTCTACAAGAAAGAACAAGTAAAACAGTTATAAAACTATATAGGAGCTTAGCTATGTATAAATCTCCTACGATTTTTTCTTTGTTTGGTCATCTTAAGGAAACTTTTCTTCACCTACCTACATCTCTTTAATTTCTCTTTGGTTTCTTTTCCCAATTTGACTAGTAACAATTGGTGTTTCATTGACAAAACAAGGTGTAAGCAATGAACGTACATAGAAATGTCATCTAGAAGTAAGTCTCGAGCATTTCATGTATAAGGTTTTCAAACTAGCAAATACTCAACAAGGAAATTCTGCCCATAAAAGCTCGACTGCTGTCCTTAAGGCTGATTACATGAAGAGAAGAAACACCAAATTATCAATCAATCCTCCAATTTAGAGGCATAACCTAGGGATTACATTAACAGCAAAACATCATGTTTCGGCATTCATAAGTCAGACTACTGTGAGGTTATAAATGTTTCATTATTTATAACCTGATACACAGTATGTCCTAATTGTAAATAAGCGTACAGGAAGGTATCAAAGATAGTGCAGAAAGCCTGGAATGCTATAAAAGCACATCTTGTGCATAATACGATTTATTGCCATGTTTCATGTGATAATGGTCATCAATAAATATATTAGTTTCTGACCGCAAGAGAGCGAGCTCCACTGCTCATGATGGATTTCAGAAATTACCAATGATATGCAAAGCTTGTAATTTCTTTGCCCAGGGACCAAGCTGGATCATTTAATTATACAGAGAATGCTATAAATCCTAACCTTGAACATTTAATTATTTTACACCCGAACCATCATTTTTATAGGAAGACTGGCAAAGCAGATTTCAAATGCCCCGGATGGTTTCCACAGAAGTAAGAAAGCACTTTCATGAATGTTAGATCCAAATTCAAGCACGAGAAATTCAATTGTGCATGCTCAGTCAATTCTAATGGGCACTCTTCCTCTTTAACAATCAAACTCGCCTCTTGCACAAAAGCATTTTTCTTTGCACAATCGAGATTCAATTGAATAAATTAACAAATTAATAGAAAGCAATAGGCCGTTTCTTTACGTCCTGCGTCTATGGTTAATACGCATATGCATGTAAGTGTAATCTAGAATATATAACTTTTACATGTACTCAGGCAAATCAATCAGCACAACAGGATCGGCATTCATGTCTATATATACATTTAAACCTAACAGCGTAGACGCGCGAGCGTATATATTCATTCAAGGATAGAGAGAGACTCACAAGATATGGCTGGGAAATTCTATAAACTAACCTTCATAGTCTCCGTTTAGAAAATATCAATTGAGGCGTTGCTCAATTCGTCAGACCTTGGATTTGCTCCTTAATGGTCACTAGTTCGAGTCCCCTCAGGACTACTAGGTGAGTATCCGATTGTAAATTTCAGGTCCCCGTTGAATTAGTCGAGGTGCTCCCAAACTAGCCCGAACATCCACGATTATCAAAAAAAAAATATATCAATTGATCACTTGCACCAAAAGAGTTACAATATAATGGTCCAACGTGTCCATCATTGGACGAAGATAGCATGGCAGATCTTGTAATAAGTGGGCAATGAGTCTTCTTTAGTCCGATTGAGAAACATAATCCATGAATAAAAATCAACTTAAATTATAATTTAAATTTTATCAAACATGTTTTCGTGCGAATCAATAACCACTCGAGTATCGTCTATTCGCATGTTGATTTTAAGGTGAGATTTATTTAAAATGGTTGTTTTAACTTATAATTAGCATAAGAGTAGGCATCTTTTAAGGGGATGACCATGTTTGGGGTGACCTTGGAAGGGCTACTTTTTTTCGGAATGTGCAATGACCTAGATGGGAACATGGCTACATAAGTTCCTGAAAACGGAGGAGAAATGTAATGCCCTTAATCGTATTCATCATCACTAAGCTAATATTTAGTTTGTCGATTCATATCCAATTGTGCACCTTCTCTTTACGAGCCAATTTTACCTTTAAATTCTATCCAAATGATCTGTGATGCATGGATATGAACACGTTTTGGATATATCGATGTGTGATTTTCGAAAAAAATACCGAAGTCAGCACAAGGGTCGACACGTTAATTGAATTTTGTTTCAATTATTTGTTAATTTTATAGTGTAAAAAAATATAAAAATGAAGAGATATTTTCCTTTGTCGGCATGAGGTGGAGGGTGGAAGTGGAATGAGATCAAATGGAATGCTTCTTGAGTGAGTAAGTTTATTGAGGGATATGCACATCCAACAAGACCAACCTTTTATGGTTAGGATTTATTTTACTTTTTCCTTCTTTTCCAAACAGAAATGGACACGTCTCGACACTCCGCCAAGCGAAGAATGCCCAAGGTGGGATGGATGATGATTGTAACCCACCGATGGAATATCGATACGTCTTAGCAAATGGTAATTAGTAACGATCTTTTTTTTATATTATTATGCACTAAGAGTTTGTTTGAGCTCAATTTTTTTTGGATAATTGATTTTGTAATAGTGATTTTTGTGAACCATATGTGGTAAACATATAGGAAAAATTTTGAATTTATTTGTAAAATTATTTTATTGAGAGAATGTATGGTTGAAAATGAGTTTGTGAAAAAAATAATTTTTTTTACAAATGGAGCTCAAACATGGGTCAAATTAGTGTCGGCAATTTTTTGGACTAATTTACATCAATTTACTTTATTTTAAAATTTAGAGATTGACTTGCTACAAGAACAATATGTTGGAGAATAGTGTTGCAATTTTTCCTTAATAATAGTCGAGCAAAGATGAGTCATGTGCATTTTGTTCAATTTAAATAGACAATTCACTTCAACATCAGAAGTAGCTTTCATAAGTGGAATCGAAATTGATGAATGCTCGTTGAATAGAAATCTCAATTCCATATCATATTGAAAGGGATCGACTTTCTGCTTGTTTTGTAAATCATGGTACATTTCGACATATAATGTACTCGATGTTATGAAAATTAGAATATCACCACATATATCACTCGTCCATTTTTACATTCATCGATCTTTTTCATCCAATTCGAAATTACTAAAGTAACAAATCGGGATTACAATCATATCTGCGTGAGGTTATATTATTTTTAAATATAAAAAAATATTCAAAAAATCGGCCTAACCACTGGGCAACAGAATTTTTAATTAGACAGTTAACATTCGGCAGCTAGCTGGTCTAGTCATCTTGACCGGCTGTTAGCAGTTGGTCCAGTCCCCTTTGTACATTGTCATGAATTTCGTTTGAAAGAATATACATGTAGATGAATTTTTTTCTCATTTATGCATAAAAAATTATAAATCGGTTAAAAAAATTTAAGAGTTATCAATTAAAAAAATATATATTAATTTAACGAAAACGAAATTAAATGTACATAAATATATACTTATCAATTCGAAGTAATGGATTAAAAAATATATTTTCTTATTTAGCGTTTAATAAATTTATGAGATTTTGATATTGAAACAGATGAAAAATGAGAGTTTTTATCTATGTTGAAATAAATAAATAAAAAAGTTAGCTGATTTTGAGGGTTTTAAGTGGAAAATGTTTGAATTTTACTTGTTAACTAAAATGGTAATATTGTATTTTAAATAAAATAATATTTTATAATTGTATAATATAGTTAATGGCATCTTTATTTTTTAACATGCAAAAGGTCTTTGGAAAAATATGCTATTGTTGAAAATTCAAAGTGAAAAATATTATCCCATTTATGCCCTTTTGACTGAGCCGGCCCAAATCAAACCCACACAGCGGACAGGGGCATTATTATAATTGGCCGGTTGACTATGCTTTTTATAAAATCGGTTAAAATGTCTATATTACCCTTAATGATATGGATTTTCATTTATTGCAAGATGTATCATTTTCTTATGTATATTATTAGAGATTAGTCTCTTATATTTAAACAAATTAATTCTTTGATCTAATAATATAGTAGTTCAAACATCATGAATAATTATATTTCTTCTTTNTAATGAAACAATAGTAGTTTAGTCATCATGAATAATTATATTTCTTCTTTCTTGGATTTTATTATATAATTTCATTCTAAGTTGTAATATATCAGAAAAATTTTTAACATATCTTTTTAATTTTTCTTCTATCTTATCATGTTCTTCAGTGGATGTATTAATATTTCCTAAATTAGAAGTAAATTTTATTTCATCTAACATTTTGTCTAATAAATTATCTAATCCTTCTACAGTATATCCTGACATATTAATCATCAACTGGTAGTAAAGCATGTATCATAACAAACATTATCATTTATAATCTCTACGATTCTTTCAAGATTTAAGGAAAATTCTATCTAATTTTAACAAAACTAATAGTTTTACCTCGATTTCGATCTTTGGTTTATATTCTCAGAACAGAGTGACCTTCAAACTCATGGATCTGCAAATTATTCATTCAACGGCTTCCTGTCTACAAGGATCACTGCTATTCCAGCTTTTGCTCTCACT
>CAIGRT010198821.1:0-16047 GCA_903798405.1 Fraxinus platypoda | reverse complement strand
TTCAATTTTGTCGGTCAATTACCATTTATAAATGGTTAAAAAAAAAAGGTTACGGCAACGTTGAAAAAACGTTGCAAAATGGTCTACCGTAATGTTTGCAAAAGAGTTTTTCGTAACATTTAAAAAACGTTGCAAAAAGCCTTCCCTCAACAGCAACACTGACCTCCGTAACACATGTTAAAACGCGGTAAAAGGTCTATCGCAGTATTTTTTGACAACTGCAAAATGTGTTTTTGGTATAGTGGAAATATTCGAAGTTGGCATCACGTGGAATGCATTTAACAAAAAAAGGTAATGCATTGAAATGGATATTTGCACCAACTGCACGGCTGAAAGGACAAAATCGAAATAATGGAAAAAGTTGACATTGAAATGATGACACAATAACTGTAGCATTGTGCTTGATTTGACCCAAATAATGCATTTTTCTTTGAAAATGGCAACCAACGGAGGCTAAACACCCTGAAGAGTAAAAATTAACAATTTCCGAAGAAAAATTAAGCCAATCAAACTCAAACTCTCTCTTCCCGACCCCCGCACCGTCCCGGCCACCGCATACAGCAGTGGACTAGTGGGAGTAGGATTTCCGCCATCTGCACTCCTCCATTTGACGCTCAATCCTCGCTTTCCAGTAGCCAAAATACACACATATTCAGTCTGCTAGCAGCTAACAAACAATGAAAATGGCATTTGCATCTCCAATTTCTTCATCTTATTATCTACACAATCTCTGTTCTAAACCATTACCAGGTGACCCAAATTCAAAACCCAGAAAAAATTTAACAAAACTGAACAAGATCCGCACCTTTCCCCTCCTCCATCGCCCTCCCATTTGCAGGTAATCTACTTTTATTCCATTTTCATGAAGATTTCTACTGACTGAGGTGCTAGTTTTAGTATTTAAAAGATGGAAGGCTCTGAAATAATAAACCGAGTTATTTAAGATTTAAAACTTATTTGGGTATCATTATGTGTAAGCCTTTGGTTCCTTCTTCATTCTTCTTCTTCTTTTAGTATTGTAGTAATATCGCAAGAAAATAATGTAAATTATGAATTTGAAACGTATGAATATAATTTTTTATTAGGCTGGTTGGACATACATGCAATTACTGACAATGATGTTGATATAGATCATTGTCTGCTCAGTTAATATTCAAGATTATCACTCTCCAGTCTCTCCTGTTACTGCAAGAATAATTTTTTGAGCTTGTATTCATTTGTATTTGTTATATGATGAGGATAGTTATATAACTTATAAATTAAGTTGCCATTCCATGTTTCTGGATTTAGATTTTATTTTATGGTTTGACAATGTGTGACGATTGAATCTATGTAGTCAACAAAGAAGTAAAAGCTCAGAGGCTTATGTCCTCCAAAATTTTTTGTATTCAGTTATATCTTTTGTTTGTTTGTTTGTTCATCGTAATACATAGGGAATTTAGTGCATTAAGTATGTCAATTAAGTGCCATTTTAACTTGCCATGTTTTTGAAGGGCTTTCAATCAATGCCTTAGCTTTAGGGGGGTGTCTGTTATTAACCCCTTTTCATTGTGCTTGAAGGATGATCAAGTAGAGCTTTTCCACTAAAATGGAGGCCTCAGTGATCTTTTTGGGAAGCAAATATATCCTGATTTCCTGAATTCATTATAACATGCCTAGAGATTTCATTTTTTTGTTATATTCTACTTGCAACTTACTGTCTTTAGTGATCTACATTGCGTATTTGCTTAGCATCAGGCCAGTGAGGATTATGTAGCATCTTAACCAGAAAAAAGCTTTATCAAGTAGGCTTCCCAAGTTGCCCTCTAAGATTGTATCTAGAGTATTATATGGCGATGTCATTAAAACTTTGGCACCATATGCCAATGTTTCTTGATTGTCAAGAAATAAATGGCCTTCTAATTAGGCTAATTGCATTTGTTTTGAAAACTTTATGACTCATTTCTTTCTCTGCTTTCATTATCAAACCTGTTTCACCTGCTGGAAACGTGAACAAGAATATGAATTGGGATTAGTGACTTGTGCAACCTTTATAGCACCTATAGTTTAGCTGCTAATAAAATTTTTAAATATTATTTGTCCTTTGTCTTGTTCAAAAAAAAAAACCTCATGAGAGTATGATAAAGCAACCTCCAAGCCGACATGATTTTTTTGTTTTTCATGTTCGTTAAACAACAACAATGACCAGTATACTAAGTCCATCAATATGAAATAATTGCCAAGCGTGAAGAGGTTTACTGGGCTACATGTTTGCTTTGTCATTTACATGTATTAATGTAAATACTTTTTTCTCTTGCAGTATAATGTCCCTTATTTCTTGTTGTTTGTTGGATGCTGAAGGGATATATTTTTTAATGACAATATTACAGTTCACAGTGGGAAGGACGAGATTCATCGACGTTCAATATATTTTCTTCAGTAGCAAGTGCAGGTTATTGTCTTTGATTTTCAGTATAAGTCCAAACTAAATTCTGAATTCACGAGGGTGTATAGTCTCACTAATAAATTTTATTTTTCCTTGACTGTTAACAAATCTTTTAGATATTGTACTCGATGAAACTGTTGAAAAAGTTCAACTTCCAAAGGGTGACACCTGGTCTATTCATAAATTTGGTGGTACCTGTGTGGGAACTTCTGAAAGAATACGAAATGTTGCGGACATTATTGTTAAGGATGGATCAGAAAGAAAGTTAGTTGTTGTGTCTGCAATGTCAAAGGTGACAGACATGATGTATGCTCTAATATTCAAGGCACAGTCTCGTGATGATTCTTATATAACTACATTGGATGCTGTTCTGGAAAAGCACAAGTCAACAGCACTTGATCTACTTGAAGGGGACGGTCTTTCTAGTTTCTTATCCCAGTTGCACCAGGACATCGGTAACCTTAAAGCAATGCTCCGTGCAATCTGCATCGGTATGTCTCTGTGCATAATGTGATGCCTAATGCATGGTAGATTTGGTAAAAACAATAATAACACACTGCAATAGTTTAGACTTAGAGCATTTTTGGCTGTGTTTAAAAGAGACCTTTTGTTGAAAGTAAGTTAAGACTTACCTTTAAATGATACGTTGAATTATAGATTTGAATTTTGTCACCGCATTACCTATGCCTGAAAGTTTTTTCTAATATACGACAAAGGGTGAAAGAACAATTGGAAGTTGAGGTATAGATCATCTCTCCCTCTAGTTTTATAAGAATCATACAGATGTATGCAATTCCTACAAGATAGAATATTTTCATCTATGTTTGCTAAAGAAAGAGAAGATGAACGACACATTGCTACATTGACCTCTCTTTAACAGATCTTTATATGTATTTCTTCTGTCAACCTGGTCTAAGGACACCTAAACTCTGCTGACCGTCTCAATAGACAATACTTTCTCTCTCTGTATCATGATGGGCGCTGGTGGTCATCTTGTTTTAAGTGAATGGTTTCCATTCCGAATAAGAACTTTGCTTAAAGTTATTTGGGTTTAATTGAGTTGCTATATACTTAGATATGCATGAATGCAAATATATACGAATATACTAAATGTTGTGAGATACCTACATACGTACATGTTATGTTTAACTATAAAATATTTGTTGAATGAAATATGAATAATTGTTTTCTTTACTTCATTTATTATTACAATTATATTTTCATGATGCTGTTCTCACTTTAAGCTTGATGTATTACAGCTGGTCATGCAACAGAATCTTTTTCAGATTTCGTTGTAGGACATGGTGAGTTATGGTCTGCTCAGTTGCTGTCAAGTGTAATCCGAAAGGTGCTTTAAACTATTGATGCTTTTCATCTTAGAGTATTACCCTTTTTCCATGTTCTATGAATCAAAATTTTCATTTACATCTTTGAGTAAACATGTCTTTCCTCGTGCTGTAGAATGGATTGGACTGTAATTGTATGGATACCAGAGACGTCCTTGTTGTAAATCCTACAAGTTCTAATCAAGTTGATCCAGATTTCCTGGAGTCTGGTAAAAGGCTTGAGAAATGGTATTCTGAGAACCCATCTAACATGATTGTTGCAACTGGGTTTATAGCCAGCACACCTCAGAATATTCCTACAACTCTGAAGAGAGATGGAAGTGACTTCTCTGCTGCCATAATGGGTGCTCTATTCAGAGCGCGTCAGGTTACAATTTGGACTGATGTTGACGGTGTGTACAGTGCAGACCCTAGAAAAGGTTTGTTCTACATTTACATCCAATCATTCCGTAGAACACTTGCCACTCATTCACATAAGCTTTCAATCTAAGGCATATAAACAAGTTATATCATCTTAAAGACTAAACTTCTGTCACCTAGTTAGGACCTTCTCCATAGGTGTTGCTCTACACTCTCTTAGAAGTTAGAAATAATATGCAAGCATTGGGAATATTATATATGTCTCCGTTAAAATTATTGTGCTTTTAATTATTTTGGCAGTGAGCGAAGCTGTGATATTGAAGACATTGTCATATCAAGAGGCATGGGAAATGGTAGAATTTGTTCTTTTCTCTGGCCTTCCAAAGTTTCTAGTACTTGAAGATTCTTGTAATTAACAAGTTTATTTATATCTGTGCAGTCATATTTTGGAGCAAATGTTTTACATCCTAGGACAATTATTCCAGTAATGAAATATGATATTCCAATTGTTATAAGAAATATTTTCAAACTCTCTGCACCTGGAACAATGATCTGCCGACCTGCTGGCTCTGAAGATGAAATTGACCAGATATTGGAATCTCCAGTTAAAGGATTTGCAACAATTGACAATTTGGCCCTTGTAAATGTTGAAGGGTAGGTTTTTAATTCATCGAATGTCATAGTACATTTAAGTGTTTGGTTTTTCTTCTTTTCCATTTTTGAGGTTGAGTTGTTCCTTGCAAATGTTTTTCGCAGAACTGGAATGGCAGGTGTTCCTGGAACGGCTAGTGCCATATTTAATGCCGTGAAAGATGTTGGAGCTAATGTTATCATGATATCTCAGGTTCTTCTATTTTCTTCTACCCATTCAATGATTAATGAAATATTTTAACTGAGAAATGCTTGTGCAGGCTAGCAGTGAGCATTCTGTGTGTTTTGCTGTGCCTGAAAATGAAGTAAAAGTTGTGTCCTCGGCTTTAGAGTCAAGATTTCGTCAGGCTTTGGATGCTGGACGCCTTTCTCAGGTATTTTGTTCGGAACTAGATGTCAATTCTTATTGAAATGTTTAACATTTTTGGCATAAGTGAACGTCCCATGAAGCTTATACTTTGCAGCTATACTAGCTATACTGGTAACACAAAATTTCCTTTATTAGACATAACCATAGTGAAAGTAGAAGGTGTAGTGATGTACGGGCTTGAACTTATAATGTAGCTATTTATGTACTTTTGATTACTCGTTCAAGTTCAACCTTTACAAATTACGACAAATTAAAACTTTTATATGCTTTCATGAAAGAAATAGAGTCGATCATCATATTAAATGAACAAGATAGTTACATTGTATGATTTCTGGAAATCTGACTCATTGGCATCTTGTCTACTTTGGCAAACATTTGGCTTTCTGACTCAGCAGTATCAGCAGTGATAAGGCTTTAACACTCGTATCATGTTACTGATGTGCTCCACCTGTGACCCAATCAATTGTAAATTCAGGGTTCCAATGAATTCTGGTACTACCTTATTCATTTTTAAGCAGGATGCTGTGTTCAGGTTTTGTATATTTAGTCAACGTTGCTATTTGGAATGAATATCTTACCCTCTTCTCTTAATATCTGATGAAATCACGTTTTTGCATCATCCAGTCCATCTATGTTTAGGAAACTTGTGCCGTTCCATTTTCCTGTCTTGTTTCAGAGATTTTCTTAATTTTGATAGAATCTATGCAGATTGCGGTTATTCCAAACTGTAGTATCTTGGCAACAGTTGGCCAGAAAATGGCGAGTACTCCTGGAGTTAGTGCATCACTTTTCAATGCACTTGCAAAGGTTGGGAAACTCATTAGTGTTTGCTAGTTTTTCTTATACTTTCCTATATTCATGTGCAATGTTGCTATAAGAATGAGTATGTAAATCACATAGATACATTTATGACCCGTTACTTTTACAGGCTAATATAAATATACGTGCTATAGCTCAAGGGTGTTCCGAGTACAATATTACTGTAGTTGTCAAGCGAGAGGATTGCATAAGAGCTTTACGTGCTGTGCACTCAAGATTTTATTTGTCAAGGACCACAATAGCAATGGGTATTATTGGACCTGGGTTGATTGGCGGAGCATTGCTTGATCAGCTCAGAGACCAGGTATAGTTTAAATTTATTTTGATTATTCTCAGTCATTTATGTATTTGGCACGCGTACAATGTAATTATAAGACTTTTATAGCCAACTTTCTTCTGTATGACTCTTTTGAATAAAGAAGTAGCTATTCCTTTATACATACATTACTGAATAAATTCATTTGGGGAAATTAACTTTGGGCTTTGAATGAGAAAAATCACTTTTATGTTTTAGAGGGTGTGTTTTCCTGGTGCTTTAAAATGAAGTTTTAACTTTTACTTATAGATTGCTTAGTAATGCTTTAAAGTGCTTATAGTGGATAATAAGCAGGTAGTAAGTTGTGGATCCTATGAAATATGTGGATAAAAAGTATGTTGACCAGCTTAAATTAAAATTTAAGCATAACATGCACTAATCCAATGAAACAAATATATATATACACAACAAATAAACAGCTATGGTTCAACCAATTGTTATGAGGGTCTTGAGTGGCCTTTAATTGCTCAGATACGCGACCTTACACTGAGGAGCCCAGATCATATTTCTGTAGTTATCACAAACACCAATTTTCCTCTCTTATTTGTTCTAGTTGATTACGATCTGTAATTGGTGGGATCGAGTTTAATGGATAAGTTCGGGGTTCCCTAATTGACGGTGGCTTGTTATTCAATTATTTTTGTCGCATACAAGGTTTCTTTATGAGTTTTTCTTTCAAATTCATCAAGGTAAAAGCTCCACGTATACACTCTCTATACTTCTTATGTTTAAATTGTCTGGTTGTGCAGGCAGCTGTCCTCAAGGAAAAGTTTAACATTGATCTCCGTGTGATGGGTATCACTGGATCGCGGACAATGCTCTTGAGCGATGTGTAAGTTTTAAAAATACAAGGAAGACTTTTTTGTTCAACTCCTCTGCAGTATAACCGGCATCTCAGACAAACACAGCTCCCACCACTCTATATTTTAAATGAAAACCATCTCTTTGAAGAAAACAGTAATATTTTTAGTAGCATGGTTTAAGATGGTTGGTGCCCAATAAAATATCATGTTTGTCGTCTTATTTTACCTATTGGAATATCCACTCGTATATAAATTGTACAGATGACAAATTAAAGAACATATTAAAACCTTTATTCCTGGTATAAAATTTGAATCGCAACCAAAATTGAGTTGTCTACAGATATATCATTTAAGGTGGATTTGTCTCTTGAAACGGTCACAATTCTGCAAGAGAATAATTTTGAATAATCATCTCATTTTAAAGCTTAATATGTCAGAAGAGAAATTATTATTTGTGTTGTGTCTTTTCTTAAATGGCCAATGATGTAAAGATAACATAGCATGTGGTGGTAAGACTTGGTTCAAAGACATTTGATTTTGATAGTGTATTGAACTGCCACCTCACTTAAATGGTTGCATAATTGGATAGTAGATCTTTATTATTAACCCCTCCAATCGGTAAGATTCTTTTACGATGACATTTTTGTTCGTGTAACAGTCCAAAAAATAGAAACTTGCGTTGTCAATTTTGATACCGGTGGCATGTTTTGGGTCCTCATATGTTTACTTTTTCTACTCGTAAAATGTAACAATCAAAATTTCAAGGTATATACTCTTATTCAACGTATTGCTCCTTTTAGCCTCTATTAATACACTTATCAGTCACATTTTCCCAAAACACATGGTTATCACTGATTATAGGGGTATCGACTTATCGAAATGGAGAGATCTTCAAGTGGAGAAAGGCGAGACGGCTGACATGCAGAAGTTTGTTCAACGTGTGCATGGAAATCATTTCATTCCAAATACTGTTATAGTAGACTGTACAGCAGATTCTTATGTTGCAAGCCATTACCATGATTGGTTGCGTCAAGGCATACATGTAATCACCCCAAACAAAAAGGCCAATTCAGGACCACTTGAGCAAGTAAGAATATATTTACACGATCTGGTTTGCAATATAGTAAAATATTTGCAATTTGGTCGACCAAGTATATATGTTAATCACGTGTTTATGCATGCCTGTGCACGTGTATAGGTGTTGCCCTCACTTATGGTATGTTTGTTAGGGAGTATTAGATGATATTGAACAGTATTAGTGATGAAGAATAAACTAAAATCTTGTAATTTTACTCTACAACCATGCCTAGTATTGTGGACCAAACATGCACTTAGTAGTTTTCTCATCAACATTTAGCAGTGCAGCTTTGTTTTGAGGAGATTTTTTTTATAATTGACAAGAATCTCTTAAATAAATTTAACAGGAAATCCTATTTTTCTTTCCTTTTTATGTATTGAATCCAGTATTTGAAGCTGAGAGCTCTCCAGCGACAATCCTATACGCATTACTTCTATGAAGCAACTGTTGGAGCCGGTTTGCCTATCATTAAAACTTTACAAGGTCTGCTTGAAACTGGGGATAAAATTTTGCGAATTGAAGGCATATTCAGGTCAGTAATGCTGATATATATCCGTGTTTAGGAGGCATTAATTCAAAGTCTGGTCATACATCAAAATGCTTTAGCATACTATAAGTTTCTATTCATTCTCTTCTCTCCTTGCGTACTTGTGCAGTGGAACCCTAAGTTATATATTCAACAACTTTGTGGGCACACGAGCTTTCAGTGACGTGGTGGTGGAGGCAAAAGAGGCAGGTTACACTGAGCCGGATCCAAGAGATGATTTATCTGGAACAGATGTGGCCAGAAAGGTATTTTTTACCTGTTGATTCTGTGTCATGCGATGTTATTATACCTCTTATCTCCTGCTTTGTGTAGTCAACTACTGGGAAAAGCCATTGAATGATTCAAACATCTCTTGGTATTCTTTCAAGTGAAACCCAGGTTATGCTTTGAGATTTCTCTGTAAAATGGGACTTGTTAGTGCTCTTTATGCCATTGTAGCATGATTTGGAATGACTAGGGAGGATTGGATAGAACTAGATAGTACTAAGAAACTAAAATCTTGTTCATTTTATTGTCCCGTTCAATACTTTATATCAAACATGCACTTACAGTATGGTGAAACTGCGGCAGAGCATGTTTGGGAAGTGTCCATAAATGGTTTAAATTGCAAATAGATAGAAATGGGTGGCAGAAATCGTTTTTTAGGATCTAATTTTCGTCTACTTCATTCTTTGACTCTGTCCTTTAACAAGGCCAGTTGCCATATTGTGGTTGCAAATCTTTACTTTATGTGCTATTTGCCCTGATTTTACCAAACAAATGCCATCCACCACAATCCAATCCCAGATGGTACGGTGAAAAGGAAGGTAAACTACATATATGGTATAAATCAGGGCTGGAGTAGATACAATTATAATGGGTTAATTTGTCCTCACCGAGTAGCTCGAGTGGTGCAGGTGATAATTCTTGCTCGAGAATCTGGATTGAAGCTAGAACTATCAGACATTCCAGTTCAGAGCCTTGTTCCAGAACCATTAAAGGCAAGAACATGTTTATTTATTAAAATGCGCCGGCTTAAGGGAAGCACAATTTTTAAACCAAATATGAATATCTGATGGTGTTTTCCAGGCTAGCGCCTCGGCTGAGGAGTTTATGCAGCAGCTGCCCAAGTTTGATCAAGACTTGGCAAAACAAAGGCAAGATGCTGAAGCTGCTGGAGATGTAAGTATTCCGTCCTTTCTGCCAGAACAAAAGTTCCAATAAAGATATAGCCTGACTCCTAAAATGATACATATCTTCCTAGCTAAAATGAGTTCTGGAATATTCTATAATATAAAGTAGAAAAAATTGCAGTATTGGTGGCTGACCTATTGCTCCAAGTGGCGAGCTTGTCCCCAACCTTTAAAAGAAAGGAACTAGTTAATCCTCAACCTTTCAACGTAGTTGCACAATCAGTCCCTAACAATATAATTGTCCAAATTTGGTTTCCCAACTTGGGCTAGGGCCCACAATTTTTAGGTGAGGCATGTTTCGAAGGGATCACGTGACAACGGATTCCGTCATTAGTGATTGATTGCACAATTGTAATGAAAGGTCGGAGACCAACTATTGTTATGGCCATACGTTTGGGACCAATAGTGCAACTTTTTCTTGTAAAATTAGAACAGTTAGGTGTATATGAGAGAGAGAGAGAGAGCTGTATTGAAAGCTTTGTTTCTTTTGATGAACATCGATTTCGTCATCTTACAAACTTGAAATATTTGAAGGTGTTGAGATATGTTGGGGTAGTGGACGTCGTCAACCAGAAAGGAATAGTGGAACTGCGAAGATATAAGAAAGAACACCCCTTTGCACAACTTTCAGGATCCGATAACATAATTGCATTCACGACTCAAAGGTACGAGAAGCAACCACTAATAGTCCGTGGCCCTGGTGCTGGGGCTGAAGTGACAGCTGGTGGAGTATTTAGCGACATATTGCGCCTTGCATCCTATCTTGGAGCCCCATCATAAGATCATTTACACCTGATCTTGAACAAGGAAAACCATACGATGTCTTGTGATGATAAGAGTCGTTTTGCATCATGATTTCCATGGGTTTTCTCAGCCGTAGATTAGTTATTAGCAATCTTTGAAACCAGAGTACCGATATGTTGTTTGCATTCTTCCTATTGATTAGAGGTTTTGTAGCTCCTATATTATGGACTTGTTCGGCTGAACGTGTATAAAGTGAAATACAAGGTGCTTATTCAATCTAGCAGAATAATTTAGGAGTTTAATTTGAGCTGCAGCCCATTTTCTGCGTGTATATGCTACCTTCATTTTAGGAGGGTCATGCACATCCAGTCTAATACTAGTTGCATGCTAGTTAATTTTGGGATCATATATCAGGTTTCAATAAGAAAGACACCAAAATAAAGTGATATAATTTGTCAGCTTATTTTCAAATGGAAAGAATTGTTGGAATATTGCTGTGTAATTGTAAAACACGATTATAGTTTAACTCTGGACAGTATTAATTACTACAATTGCTGCATAGAATCTAGTAGTAATCAATGTTACGTTGTAACGCAGAAATGCATGATAGAAAGCCTAGGTGGATGACACCAATATATATTTAAGGTTTTTGAAATAAACATTTCAAAATTAAGAAATTTATTTTAAAATTTCAAAAATTGGGTCATAGTTAATGATTAAAATATTTTATTAATTAAATATATTAAGATCACAATATTACACAGCTTATGATCATAGTTACATACTAATGACAATCACAGATTGTGAATCACAAATTATAAATTTTATAAGTTACAATTTATTTATCGGTCATAAATTATCAAATTAATTGATCATACATTATTTTTCGATGACAATCACAAATTTTATAAGTCACAATTTGTTTATCGATTACAAATTATCAAATTAATAGGTCACGTATTATTTCTCGATCACAATCACAAATTTCCTGATCACAAATTATCAAATTAATTGATCACAACTTAACAAATTGTGAATCACGATTATAAATTTAATTGCAATCTCACATTTTTTAAATCAAATATTATTTATTAGTCATAAATAATTGGTCACGGCCACTTTTTATCCCACTAACATTATTCTTCTTTTATACTTCAAGCTAGTGGTGTCAAAGTGGCACTATGGCCCACAGGCTGAAAAAGCGAAAATATGAACAGAAAATAGAATGGAAAAAATTTGACCTGACTTGACCCGACCCACTTGGAACTTGCCTATGTCATCCGGCCAGTCCTAGCCCGTCAGTGCACCTATTCATCTTTGCAACTGGCCTAAGCCAATTGATATCATTGCCTCCAACCTCCTCAAAGAAGGAAAACAAACTGAAATTACACTAGTTCCAAGAAGATCAGAGGCTAAAGAGTTCTCCATGTGAGTATTATGCTCTAAATCCAATTAACTTTTAATATAAACACTTTTAATATATAATTGATATAATTTTATGGAAGATATATTATTTAATTAAATTAAATAATGGAGTTTGTAGATTCAAATCTTAGTAATTTGTTAATAAAAAGGAGTTGTGATTGTGAGATACAAATTATATATGACTGAATTTTAAATCATCCATGGTCGTAAGTAATAACGAGATAGGGATATCGTTATTACGGACAGACCATCACGTTTTACATTTCTTACTTGTGAAGTAAGTAGCTGATCTCACAAGTTAAAGTGTGGGACACTTCAATGAACACGTGGATGTTTTGTTAAAACAAAACTTTGAAGACCCACTAGGGAGATTCCACATGAATAACATCTGAGTGTCTATGGTTAATCTCTAACGTTTGATAGTAGAATTAGTCATTCGACTTGAGATCATTATAGTGCCTCATATGAAGACAATCATAGTTTGGTAATGTTGGATGTTGCTTTGCCAATGGTCGCTAATACTATATCGTTCAGGTATGTCAAAAATCACATGAAAGTTGTGAATGATCAATAAATGATTTGTTACTCTTAAATAGTAAAAGATTATGATCTACATTTCATTCAGTTAAGTTGATAACAAAATCCTAGACCAATGTGTACTCATAAGTCGAAAAAGAGTTTTCGACTTACATTAACTTAATAGTAGGATGGAAGATAGATTGATAATTGAGATTGACACATATCTATATCTCGTAATTGATCGAATTATATTGACGAAAAGATTATAGTTTCACAGTAAACGAACAAGTTTTATTTTGTCATACCACGTAACATTTCCCGTCACATGTATTACTCTCACACATTGCTAGATGTCAATTTAGGACGACAGATGTGAATTGATGATAAATTAAAAATTGGTACTTTAATTTATCGATTCGGTTAGATCAAAATAATCATTCACGTATTTAGGTATTGTGATTGAGAACCTAATGGGTCACACACACAAAAGAAAACTAGAAAAATGAGATTCACCAATTAATTAATTAACAAGTGTTGGACAATTAATTAATTGAGTTGCTTGTTAATAGACCTGAATTAATTAATTCATGTACCAAAATTTATTAATTTGATTAATTAAATATTGGATCGGGATAAGTTTAAGAGACGGGTCAGACCACTTCGACTTATATTAATAAGTTTTTAGGGTTTCAGAAATAACAGAACATAATTCATTATGTTGCTATGACAAGAAAATAGAAACTTTAATTCTCATTTCCTTGTTTCCTGTGTAGATTTTTATTGTAGGCTGGGCAATTTGATAGCTGTGAATTGTAGATCGTGATTGTTCGTGTAATTTCTATCATGGTTTCTTTCTACAAAAGGTATAATTTCTATCACTGTTTCTTTCTAAACACAAATAAATTTTTTGGTGGTAATTGAAATTATTTTATTTTCCGTTGTGCATGATTAAGTAAATTCCCAAAATTGGTATTAGAGCCTACATTGTGCTTGACAGAAATTGTTTATTAATCTTGAAACAATCAAATGTTGATTATTATTAATTTTGAGTTTCTAGCTATTAACAAAATTTTATTTTCTGGTTTCAAATTCGATTTGAAAAGGAAAAAAAAAAAAGGATAGAAACAGAGGCAGCGGCGACTAGCCGTAGCAGCTATCGACAGGCGCATGGGGCGGCACTGCGCAGAGCTGCAACGTGGGTGCTGCACAGGGTTACGTCGCTGTAGCAATGACGCTTACCGTCTTGCAATGTGCAGCGACAAGCATTGCTGTAAGGTGACGCACGTCGTGGTGTCTGACAGCGGTGACGTGTGGTTTCTAGTTGTCGAGGGGTGGCGTCGACGAACGGGTGTGTTGGTTAGGGCGGGGCCTAAGTTTCAATTTATGAAATTGCAGGCCCCTGTATGCAATTATGATAAAAGGGCCAATTTGCAATTTTTTTTAAAAGAGGGCCTGTCTGCAAATTTTGAAATTGGAAGGGCTTGTTTATAAAATTAATTTGGGTCAAAATGCAATTTTTAAAAGAGTTTTGAATGCAATTTTTCAAAGGGTTTTAAAGTTGAATTTAAAAAAGGTTTGACTCAAATTAAAAATTTATTTAAAGTTGATGACTTTTATATTATCTTTAAAATTGAATTTTAACTTAAATATTAAACTTTGATCCTAAATTGCATTTTATTTTATTTAAGAGTTTTATCTTAAATTAAANAAAATGTTAATTCAATTTAAATTAGAGTTTGACTCTAATTTAGTATTTAATAAAAAATGATTTTAATTAAATTATCCATCTTAATATATTTTTGAAATTAAGTTGTAATTAGAATTTATTTTTAATTAAATTGTCTCACCTTAAAGTTTTTTTTTTTTTGGAATTAGAGTTGGAGTCTAATTTGGCATTTAATTAAAATTTGATTTTAATTAAATAATTTCGCCGTAATATCTTGATATTAGAGTTGGACTCTAAATTGATATTTAATTATAATTTGATTTTAATTAAATAAATCAGTCATATAATTGTGGAATTAGAATTGGACTCTAATTCAGATTTAATTAAACAAACCCGTAAATTAAATTAATTAATTATTTGATTGTTCCGATCTCTTTGTATAAATTAGTTTAGACAACCTTAATTGTTAGAAATTTGAAACATATATACATATAATATTAGATATTATATAAGAAAACATTTATAGTGGATGATTATGGACTCGACCATGTGGATATGTTGAATGGTTAGTTTTATTCTTGTTTTATGGGCTTGCGAACTCTTATTTATTTTGAATCTGCGAGTCCGTTGTAATTTTATAGGTTTGCGTATCTAATTATTTAGGCTTGTGTGTCAACTAGTATATGATACATGTTGTAACTGGACTAATTGAAAAAATAAGAATATGAGGATACCATAGAGATTGAGCATTGTATTAGTCAATGTAATACCCCCTAAAAACTGACCGACTAGTCTTTCTTATGACTCGAGAATACTACATAGTATAAGTCCATAATCGTCCACATTATTATATATATATTTATTTGCATACTTAGATGTATGATAAAGTACGTATAATTATTACGATGAGACTTTTGCATGAAAATCCCTCATTAAAATATTAAGTCAGATTTATTATTCGTTTTTCATCATTATAGTGAAAAATCAGAGTTTCAATCGATATCAACTTGTCGAGTACACTCAAGACTAGTCTATTATGGATAGTTTGATACTATGAAATATTAGATATTTCTAAATGATTGGTTTGACTTAATAAAATTTATCTTTTGTTAAATACACTTAAGGAGATAAATTCTAGAGGCATGTTAAACTAACACATATGATGTGTGAAGACAAAGAGTTGTCAACTTAATGATTTGGAGCTATATGTAGATACAATTGATAATAACACCTACTCAAATGTTCTACTAAGGCTTGTTGAGTACACTCAAGGTCTTAATATAACAAATGAGATCACAACCTACTAGGAGTCAAGTATGGATTTCATAAATTTATGTGAGATTATCATAAATTTGAATTACATAGTGGGAGCATAATTAATTTAACAAAAGAAAAAATTAAATGATGTGTTTCTATATATTATTTTTTTACTTTTCTTCATTTTTGTTTATTGAATTATGAGTAACAATATAATTTGAGAAGTATACTAGATACAACAACCAAGTTAAATTTTCTTGATTGGCACCGAAAATTGGGAATTGTTCTCAAGTATGAGAAAATTGGTTATATCCTTGAGTAACCCTTTTTAGAGACACCTGCTGATGACTTGATTAAGGAAGAGGTGATTACTATAATAAATAATGTGATAACGATAGTATTGCAACATGTATAATACTTGCAACTATGTCTCTTGAGTTACAAAAGCAACATAAGAGTATAGATGCTAACACATGATTTTTCATTTAAAAGAGTTGTATGATGAATAATCACGTGTTGAAGGATATGAGACTTCCAAACAACTATATC
>CAIGRT010198819.1:0-10175 GCA_903798405.1 Fraxinus platypoda | reverse complement strand
GTGACCAATTATATGGAATTTGTGATCAAAATATATGAAATTGTGACCTTAATATATTTAATTAATAAAATATATGTACAATTAATTAATTTATAAATAAAATTTTAAAAAACTCAGAAATTTTAAATTTTAAATATACTATCTTAAATTTGAAATTGATAAAAACTAAACCTCTTAGTTATGAAATTCTCTCTCAAAAAAATCATTTAAATGGTTGTCAAGGGCTTTACAAGGTGGGGTGCCATATCGGGCCTCTTTCAATTGGGCTACTTATCCACAAAATCCTATTAAGAAAGAACTCGAACGATCACGTGATGGGCCCATGGAATGAGAAGCCCAATCAAATAGGTCCAACACCCAATCTATAAATGCCCAGAAAGCCGATATACTAGATTTCTTGAATTAGGGTTTTACACTTCAACTAGGCGGCTCCTCTTCTCCTCCAATCCCTCAAACCCTAGGCTAGAACTTTATTCGGTTCAATCTGCAATCATGGGGTATGTTCACTGAATTTTGTACTATATCAATGTATCTAATCATGTCTACGAAAATTATCGATTTTATTGTAAAGATTTTCAATTGCTTTATATTGTATTTTGGTTTAATCGGCTGTTAGACATGGATATTCGTTTTCTTAGTTTCTTGGTGCTTTATTCAACCACGGTGCAATAATGTGATCTAGAAAGCTGAGTGCTTTAATTGTATGTATTGTTATATCGAAGAATAGCATAATAAGTTAACGAATAGAGGTCTAGGAAGGAATAGAGAATATCAGATTCAGTTTACGAATCATCAATGGAATTAGTTGATATATGTTACGGTGTGGTTGCTTGCTGTAATTAGAATGTATTAATTACAAATGTTGATGATTCTAGAAATTGACAATTCGCACCAAAATATATTGGGAGTTGGTAACATAATCCGGTTGATGATTTTAGTTCTTCAAAATGACCTAAATGTGTTGCCCAAATTTTCTGGTTACATAGTATGTATACTTGTGTGAATATACTTTTGAATTTTGGAGAGGCCTAATGAGGATGAAATTAAATATTTGGAACCTCATTACGAGAAATGGACTAATAGGATTTTCCATAGTGTTAATTCTGTAGAAACTGTCTATGCATCGTGGCATCAGCCATCAAAAGTTAGCAATGCTTATCACTGGATTACTTGTTCCCTTGGGAAATATTCGAAACCAATCTTGCAACAATTCCAAACCTAAGGGAATGCAAAACATTTTACAGGGTAATTTAGTTAGCGATCCATGTGGTTACATCCATTGTAATTCTGTTATTAGTAATTCGATGCCTCCTCAAGTAACCAATTGTGCCTATTTCAGTTTTATGTGGGTTGATACTCTTGACATGATCATACAGGAAGACACGTGGTATGGGAGCTGGTCGCAAGCTGAAGTCCCACCGCAGAAGACAGAGGTGGGCTGACAAGGCCTATAAGAAATCCCATCTTGGGAATGAATGGAAGAAACCATTCGCTGGGTCATCGCATGCAAAGGGCATTGTGCTCGAGAAGATGTTAGAATTCACTTTTGTTTTATTTGTTTTCATCAGTTTTTCTTGATTTCTTCACCTATGGAACTGATATTTTTTATTTCTATTACCTTTTGTCATTGACAGAGGTATTGAAGCTAAACAGCCCAACTCTGCTATTCGTAAATGTGCTAGGGTTCAACTCATTAAGAATGGCAAGAAGATTGCTGCTTTTGTCCCCAATGATGGTTGTTTAAACTACATTGAAGAAAATGTGAGTCCTGTTCATTAATTCTATTGCTTGTGATTGCTTTTTGCTGTTTTAAATTGCGTTTCTTACCTTTTGCTACAGGATGAAGTTTTGATTGCTGGATTTGGACGTAAGGGACATGCTGTCGGAGATATTCCCGGTGTTAGATTCAAGGTGGTGAAGGTATCTGGTGTTTCCCTCCTGGCCCTCTTCAAGGAGAAAAAGGAAAAGCCAAGGTCTTAGTTGGCTGGTCTAGCGATTTTGATACTTCTTAAGCATGATGAACACCTGAATTGTTTGAGTTAATTTTATGAACAATCTCCATTTTTTCTTAACTTACTGTATCAGAATTTGTGCTGCATTTCTTGATATTCAGATAACCATTTTTGGGAGTTGTATCTATAGCTCTCATGTTCATGTTGTTTGTGTTGCATTGTTGCTTATATTATAAGTTATTCTAATTTATTTTTTCTGAGTTCCCGTTAATTAAATATTTTTGATGCGTTGAAATTTATTTGAAGAAGTTTAAAGGTATTATTTCTGATATAGTATTTGCATAAAGTCAATTTGGATAGTGCAAAAAGAATTATTGTTAGTTAAATGATGGAATGTGAACAAGATAATTCGCAGAGTCTTCGAGATTTGTTTTAAATTTCTAATAAAACTTATTACAAATTAGTGTTAATGAAAGTATGCCGACAATAGGCTCATGGAATTTCTTGTTTGAAGATTATCATCAATTACGCGGGCTGCAATTTGGAATCCAACCGAGAGCATGTCTTTAGAGGAATGGTTCGTAAAAATCTACTGGAGAAGGATGCTAAGAAACATTGCATCTAAACATCGACTTTTTAAAGATACGATTTAGGCTATCGAACAAGCCTGGGGAAGGAAGGCTCAAGTATTAGGTTTTGGATAATGCTATTTGAACAGTGATACGTGGCGCCACGTCTCCTCCCGTTTGAACAGGGACTACATGGCCTTGTTCATGTAGGGCGACCCTTGGGTTTTTTATCTTGCAGGCCTAGTTTGTCTATTTTTATTTCCTTGATCGGTCTCTATTCTCCGTTCCATCCCTGTTTCTTACTAAAAAACCTCGATAGGGAATCCTCCTATCAATTGAGCATAGAGTCAGACTCAATCTTTGAAACTCAATAGAAAGCCAATTTTATACAGCTAGCCTTTTTAACATGGTACTCAAATTTTATTTTTAGAATTATCTTGGCTGAACCTAAGATCTAAAACTGAAATTCAATTCTAGGCAAATGACACAAAAATCTGCGTGTATTAATGAGAGAGTTCCACTCAATACAAGACATAAATAGAGTTCTATTAACATTAACATGGAACAAATGTTGGGCTCATGCTCACATGAAAAGATTTCTCCTTCAGCAGCAAGTGTTTCTATAATCAAATCTAAGCATGAACAGAAGTCACAACGTTATTATACACATCCAATTATAAGGTCTCTGTCCCTGGAAAAGAGTAAATATTTTCATCTGCCAAACGAGCAAGGCATTCCATATTTCCATTTAGTTGTGTACCTCAAGATGCTGCATGCTGATGACTATTTCAAGCTTGTTATCTTTCTGCAAGGGAGAATTTGCCTTCTTTAAATTCTGGACAGCCAAGTCGTGAGAAATATGAAGTCATTCGTCATTACAGAAAGAATACTAGACAGGAAAAGGGCTCTGCCACCTACAGGCTCAGAGGTTATTGCAGAAGTTTCTGAAGCTCAATCTGATATTTCACTAATGATTTCATCCATTTGGCCATGGATATTTGAGTTTTCATCTATTTTGTGTTTGCTTATATCCCGTTCACTTAGATCTCCAATACGACCATTTTCTTTTCTGTCCACTCTGCAATTTGGATAGGATTTCTTAGCATGATCTCGTGTCATCTACTTTCTGACCGATTCTTGTGGAACCTGAAGAATTGCACCCTTCAACAGGTACAATCTCGAAATTTCCTGTCCCCTATTTTCATGCATATTTAATACCATTTTATCCTTCAAGACTCCTAAATTCTCATTTGTGCTTGCCCTGGAACCTGTATCTATATCAATCTTAGCATCATCAGGCCATTCACCAACAACTTTCTGCACATTCAAGCAACTTTCTCCCCTCATATTTTCTTCAACTTCAACAGATGACTTGGGGCAATATTTTACATCTACTGGAGAAGTAGAAACATTTGTCGAAGTATATGATTTTTTTCCTAGGATAAAGGTTATGTGGTTTTCTGAGGATCAGGGTTTGTGTTTGCAGTTACCATTCTAGCTGTTGGAAGCTTTCTAAGCTTTGGTTTGATGTTGGAGCTCCTGTTTGAACCGCACATGGCACCTCCTTTCGCAGGTGGCATAGAATGAATTCCAGATTGAGACTGCACAGTTCCCATAGGAGTGTGAGCGGACGACTTCACCTATGTGACCTAATAATTTAGTTTGGTTCTGCTGATAATAGAATAATACCTTCCACTCATAAGAACTGAGAAAATAATTTATGAAGAATCTTACCTAGAGAGAGCATGGCAACATAAATTTTATTAGTTAAAACACATCTTGGTTTCAGTAAAGGATATCACACATAACTAATCGCTCGAATTTCTGAACTATCGCTTAAATATTGACTTGTCAATCATTTAGTACTAAAACTTGAAACTAGAAGGCACGTATTCAGAAAGAAGCAAAACTAACCCCATCAAAGAACCCAATCTTTGGGGATGGCATTCGTAGTCCCGACACCTTCAGAGGAGCCTGACTAGAAATTGTACCAGCTTGTGTTGAGAATTTCATTGCAATGTTACCAGTTGAAGCTGTTCCCCGACTTTTATGTCCACAGGAATTTGTTTCGTGTACTGATTCTTCAGATCCAAAGAAACTATATCACCATCAACAGATCTGCTGGAAATGGTATCAAGATTGTTCCTTGAGTTGTTGGACCTTTAGTTGTTTTTTGGTTGACCGTTAAGATGATGATGCTGAAGACAACTCACCAATAGAACTAGTTGGTGATACATTTGAGGTCATAGTTGGCACCAGATAAGCTGACAGGGTAGATGATGAAGGCTTATTCTTCAATTTAGCTTTTGACAGGGTTTTGGGAATGGAACCAGAAGAAGCTGAATTGAGGGTGCTGCTTTTGATGGGATTTCTTCTTGCTATCATTAATGAAGATTTAGCAGTCGTTTAAGATGATGCAGTACTGTTGCTCGAAGTGGATCTTTTAGACTGCATCTTGCTTGTAGTTGAAGAACCTGAAGAAGAGGACTTGGAAGATGATGCAGGCTTTGACAATACCTTTCTTGTACCAGTTAAGACAGTCAACTTTGATGCTAGAGTCCCTTTAGCGGCATCTATCAATTTTAAGGTAAGAATGTTACAGATGGAAATAAACTATTGATCATCTACTGAATTAATCAATGTCAGAATCTTGTTACCAGTACTGAGATTTGTGCCTCCATTTTCAGTTTTGATACCACTACCCAAAGAAGACCTCTTTGCTGCAGCCGTTGAAGTGGGGATGGCCCTATTGATTTCCTTGCGTGGTTCGGGAAGTGATGAACTTGACTGCCAAATCTTAGCAATAGACTTCTGCAAACAAAATATGGCTACTGTCAGTAATTAATCACTATAAAACCAGTAATATTCTGTTCCAAGGAAAGATTCTGATATTCAAAAATGAGCAAAAGATGGATGTGAGTTTTGAATCACGTTCTCCATGTACGTTGGTAATGATCTGATAGATAACAGATACCAGATGCAACAACAAAAGAGATAAGCCAAATAAAGCATACCTATGTCACTTGCGAATGTCCAGAACCTTGCAGCCCAATATTTTGCTTTGGCTGACATTTTGACATCCTAATTGCATTCAAGCCAATATATTTCTTTGCAGCAGGATTTGGAATTAGCTGAATATTAACATTGCATTCTCCAGTTATAATAGTAATCAGCGAAGTAGTGATAATCATTAATCATCTGGTGTGTTCCATTCGCTCAAAAATACCTGATTCTCAAAAGCCATGTCTTCCTTCCTCAGAAGTCAGACCTACCAGTATTTGTTCAAGAAAATATAGTTGAAATTACACACAGAACACAGCATACTTGTTTCCAATGAATGAACGAACGAACGAAGCAAGTAAAAAAATTCCACGTATAGATTACAGAAACTAAAGGCCAGCAAAACTGCCGAGAACATTTTGCTAACAATGCCTTCGTTTTTCCTTTTATTTTTCAAATTTGGATTTGGTAAAAAATTAAAACAGCAACAATGCACGATTATCAAAATATGTCATCATGCCAAAAGTAATTCACTCAAGCAGAGTTCAATATGAATGTCAGACGTGCATGGATGAACTTTCTTAACTTTCACTTGTCAGCAATAGTTTCACTTAATTTCCATTTCTAAAACTAAAAGCACTGTTGCTGTATAAGCATGTGAGGTTCATGAAACAAGTAGCATCCAGTACAAATGTGATTTTGGACCGTCTGAATGAAGTCAAGTATGAAACACATCTGGATGTGCTCTGGAATGAATTTGTAAATATAACATACAATATGTGATGAAGCTATAATTTCAGTGACATTGATATGTCATATGGAAAATGTATCATAAACAATTTTACTAAAGAGGATAATTCTGAATGTAGATTGAAAAGATATGGAGAATGATACGAATACGATGTGGCTAAGGTTACGACACTTGTGTGGACATCAGAATTGGTGACTACTCTATAAACTGGACATATCATCTGGTAAATAGTGACAATTCGCAACGGAAATAAGAGCCATGATGCATCAATATAATTCCTGTCGTCAAATTCAGTAGCCTAATTACGCCTAACATGGTGCAAAGCATGAATTACATAAGAGATGATAGCATCTTTGTCTTACACCAGGTAAAGCAATGTCACTCGCATGAAATTGCTTGGTTATCTATCACCACAGGTGACGGTTTACTGCTCGATGACTTCTACTAGAACTTTGGATTGAAGCTCTTATGTCAGAAAATAAGTCATCATCAAGACTTTCAAGAGTTAAACTAGCACTTTCTAGCGGGGAGATCGATTCAGTTAACCTTCTTATGTCTTCTTCAATTCCAGGTAATAAATGTTTTCGGTCTTTCCATCTCCTTTAAGCATACTGGACAATTCTTCCGGATCCAGAACACCTAAAGAAATTGAATAGATTTGCATATTAGATGCAAAAAGGATTTTTCAATCGGTGAAGGATACACGAGCTATCAAATGAACTGTTACAAAATCTATTCTTTCAATCATACAATGTAGTATATTAGTCATATAACATGTTACAAGCGTTTCACAATCACCCAATGCAGTTGCAATCACATTTTTGGCATAAAATGATGGAAAAATATTATGGTAGATGTCATGACAAAACAAATGTTAAATTACGTACTTCGTCAATAGATGTAAAAATGAATTAGAAAGTAGAAACTGTGGCCAATTATTCTAGAGAAATCGTCGATAAGAAAGAAATAACTATTCTAGAGAGATCACGTTGAAAAATCCCGTGGCCAATTTCTTCATCTATTCTCATTAATCACGTCATGGAGGTTTGAGATTCTATTTTCTGTTTTAGTATTCTTAAGAACGCCGGGAACGAATATAATCGATTTTTGTAAGAAGTGATAAGATGAGAGAGAATAATCATTATTTATCCTTAAAATCAAGTAACACTTTTCTCTTGTTTAAAGTCAATTTATTTGTAGTTTCAGGAAAGCTTGAATCATGACCTGATTTTTTAAAGAATTCTACATATATATTTGAAATTGGATTCTTTTTAAGTATTGAAACTACGATTTTTTTCCAAAAATGTAAGTGGCACTAAAGGCCAAAGGACAAAATTTAGCAATGAAAGCTGAGAAAGGCAAAAAAAAAAGAGGGAAGAATTTAGGAATTTAATTCTAAACTGAGGTTGCAATCCCAATGAGGTTGCGTAGCATTACTCTTAATTAAATGAGTAATCATTAACATTTACCTTTGGTTGTTACTTGTTGATTCAATATTAAATAATATTTACCTTTAAAATTAAAGGTTAATGTTCACTGATCTTTACACAATGTTGCTCGTTCATCATCCATCTCAATTTTTGACTTGATTTTTGCAAAATACATTGTTCATTCTATTTTCCTCTACAAAATTTATTTTCAGTTTTATTATCCGATTTATTTATATTAATTTCGTGATTTTGGACAATTTCATAAACGCGAGATCATAGATGATCACCTGAGTAGACTTGTGTTTGATATGACTTTGCATCTACTCTCTAATTATCCATCATATCAAATAGAAAATAAAAAAATTATTTATCTTGAAAAATAGGAAAACAAACTCATAAAAATGAAGAGAACATTAAAGTGAGGTAATATGTAAAAGGAAAATTAATAGACCTGATAATAAAAATCGAAAATAATGAGAAAAATAGAGTGGGCAACGTAATTTTATTCCAAAATCAAGAAAATCATATAAACAAATTGAATGGTATAAAAACAAAATTAAGATGGATGATGGATGTATATCATTGAATAAATGTGAGTGAGCAAACGATAATCTTTTATTTTCGAGTGACCATAAAGTAATCAAAGGTGAAAGATATTTAAGCTTGAGTGAACAAATAGTAACTAAGTCCTTGTTTGGTATCCATTAAAACTCATTTTTTTCCAAATTTGTTTTTATCCATATATTTTTCAATAAAATAATTTTATACGTAAATTCAAATATTTTTCATACTTTTTAACCACATTCTCAAAAAAATCGCAATTATAAAATTTATTTTTTGAAAAAATGGGGCTCAAACTTATTATATAAAAACTCAATTTTCCAAATTTATTTTTAACCACACATTCCCCCAATAAAATAATTTAACACGTAAATTCAATTTTTTCCTACTTTTAAATTATACATTCTTAAAAAATCACTCCCCAAGAAACACAATAGATGGAGCCTGGAGGTTTTGAGTACCAAAAGAAAATGTTCGGATTACTAGTCATTATTATGCACCTGTTTGAGCCTTAATTTCTAAAAATTCATTTTTTTTTTAAAATTTGTATTCTAAAAATGAGCTCAAACAGAGCCTACATCACATCCACTTTTTCACTGCTCAAACACATGAAGTTCAAATCTTGTCCACACCGTTAGATTGGCATCAAATCTGATCCTAAATTCAAGATCATTCTAATAGTGACAATGGAGCATTCTTCTCACGTGATCTTGCCGCACGTCATTTCATACACTAACCTGCAACCGGGTCACATTTAGCCCGTTTCGAAAAAATAAGTTTGGAGATATTAATTTTTTGAAAAATATGTGGTCGGAAAGTAGATTTTTTTTTTAATTTACACCCAAAATATTTTATTATGAGAATATGTGATTAAAAATGAGTTTAAAAAAAATATTTTAATAATTGCCAAACATGGTTTAGTTTTTTTTTTTTTTTTTTCTTTCAAGCAATAGGCGGAGCCGGAACGCATCACCACACACTTTTCCAGAGACCACGTGGCAGCATAATCATCGTCATCTGGGTAAGCGCCCCCATCACCATAACGTACAAAACCTGCAATGTGCAGCTCAGTACAAAGCTCGAAAACGTCCATTAGGGTCCGTCCATTAGTGGGTCCGTCTATTCATGTAAAATTTTCGGATCCGGATCCCAAATTAATTTCTCCGATGACGGACCACTGAGTGATAATTTCAGTGTCGGGTAAATTACCCTCGTGGTCACTCAACTTTCACCAAAATTTCGACTGGGTGCGACACTCTTTCCTTTTTCCTATTAATTTATTACTCTTTTTAGGTTAAGATTTGATTCTTCCGAGCAATGGTCGGTTACTGCTTGAAATTTTCTTTATTTTTTTTCCCTTTTAGGACTAAACAATTCTAGTTATATTTCACGCCAGTAAAGTTACTATAGCCGTTGAAGTTGATTTTTATTAGACGAGTGAGACCCAATAACGACTATATTTTCAATTTTAATTGAATTTTAATCCTCCCCAAACAAGCTCATTTGGTATTAATTGGTTCCATTCTAAAAGTTAGCATTTTCCTGCAAAATCAAGAAACAATTCAAAGAAAAAAAAGGAATGTGAAATATCTGAACATTACACCCACCATAGATTCTTTTTTTTTTTTTTTAAATGCTTTGTTAAAGATGAACAAGTGTGAAAATAAAATATTTTGTTCCTTCTATCAATAAATTTGGCAAATAGCTTTAACCTTTACTTTAAGCTAATTTAATGATTGAGATATTACAACCTTCCTTGAGATATTCTATGTGAATATAATGATTTTAAAAGGTTTTAATAGATTTAACTTTTATATACTCCCTCCGTTGAGTTTTCTTTTTTTTTTTGTCCCAAATATATAGGCTTGTTTCTTAATTGTGAATGTTATATTTTGTTCTTTTACTAATATAC
>CAIGRT010198795.1:0-13989 GCA_903798405.1 Fraxinus platypoda | reverse complement strand
ATGGTGTGGGGTCCGCACAATTTTTTTTTTTTAATACAGGTGGGGCCCAGCCCCTTGTGAGGGGCCTGTAAGGCCCATGTGAACAAATCCTCTGTACAAAATTTGTCGCAAAAGTTGCGAACACCATCCCTTGCTCATTCCGAATCACTCCTCCACCACCGGCCTGGCCTGGGTTTCCCAAACTACTGACATCCACGTTCAAAATCCATGAAACTACTTATCAAATTGAAAATAAACGAAAATAGAGTATGCAATGACTTTTTATTCTTGTAATTTAACAATACAAAAAATCAACTCCAAAAGCTCGAGATCAACTCATAAATGCGAAAAAATGATAAACTATTAAAGACGCATAAACTATAAATCTGGATCGAAATTAATTTTTAAGAAAATCCATAAAACAATTATTGTTAAAAATACATACAATTATAAGAGTGTCTCCAAGAGACTCTCTATTTTTGAAGAGCATATTATATCATTTGAAGAACATCTATAAATTTAGAGAATTAAAATTTTGAAGTACTCCAACAAGCTCTTTATATTTAACACTTAATTTTACTACTCCCACAAAATATTTATTATTTTTGTTTATCTTTTATTTTAATTAGTTTTTCTTTAGATTATTTTATTGTTTTCCTACATTGAAAATTGAAACACTTTGAATATATTTAATTATAGAGAGTGAGTCAAACTCACTCTCTAAATTAAAATATTAATTTAAAGAGTCTCTTGGAGCATGATTTTAAATGTTGACTTTTTAAAATAGAGAGCATCTCATATTTAAAGAGTCATTTGGAGATGCTTATGTTTAATAGTCATCAATGATCTTGTTCTTGATGATCGATTACTTTGAAAACAAAGAGAAATTTGAATTCTTATGAAATATTGAAATAAAAATATATTTTTTCTTTCGAATTCCATTAAAGCTACGAATTTGTAAAGTATTTACAACATTATTTAAATTTGAATTTTGATTACTTACTAGGTTTTTCAACAAACGAAAGAAGAAGCGTATGGAAAATATAATTTTGACATGAGATAATTTTGGGGTCTAATATTCAAATATTTAGTGCATCTTGATGCAATGCACCTGCAAAAAGGGAAATTCTGGATATTCAAATTCATTATTGGTTCTCAAGATAGTATCGAACACGGACCAGAATCGATCGATTTTCAATCCATGATTCCAAAATTATCTCGTTTAGTAGAGGAATTGAAGCCGAACCGACTGATTCTATCTGGTTTCTGTTCGACTCCACCAGGTCCGATAAAAATACCCACCCCTAACCCATCCTTTCTCCTTCCCTCAAGCCAGAAAAATAAAAAAAATAAAAACTCAATTTCATGAATAACAGAAAAAACAAAGAAAGAGAGGAGAAATAGGGCGAGGGGAGCCAAAGAATAGTGAACCGATATATTATATTTTGACAAAAAATTGATATTTGCTCTAAAAATTTGAAGGGGGGAAAAAAGACAATTTTAGATGTCTCCCACCAACTTAGTCCTTTTCATGCAATTTTCAAAAATAATAAATAATAGTAAAATCTTTTGAATATAACTTTGGATTTATTTCAAGTAACAATTACATATTTGAGTTATAGAGTATAAGAAAACTAATAAAAAAAAATTAGAAAATTTTCTTTCCTATTTCTTGCCAAATTGTTTAGGATAGAAGTAAAGTGAATCAATTAATTTTCAAAAGCCATAGATAGGATCCGAAAATAATGGAAAAAATCAATTGGCAAACGAGTGGCGTTTAAGCAAAATCTATGCAATTACCAATGACTTACCTGTCTCACTGTCTGAATCAATTGGCAAACGAGTGGCGTTCAACCTTTTTTCACACTTCTAGGGAAGAAAGTCAGCGGCCACTCAACCAAAACCTTAAACTCGTAAGCAATGAGCACATGACAGTAACACCTGTAACTCCGCAAAAGGTGATATTAGACGGCAACTATGCATGACTTGTCCAAACCCCTGGAACGAAAAATACCCACACAAAGAGTAGAATTTTCTTGTAATTTTTTTCTTTTAGGCTGAAGTAGATGAAAGTTGCTTGATCAAGGCTTCTCTACTTGATGCAGATTTTTTTTCTTTTTAAAAGAAGTTCAGAATGTGGCTGCCACTTTTGAACTCCAAGAATATGCTTAAAAGTTTGAAAAAATTTGTGCGAAATTCAGTATTAAATTTTTGTTCTCTTCTGTGAATATTTGAGTTTTCTATATTACTTTGGTTCATTATTTAAAGAATAAGGATATAGAATTAACTATTTTGTGTTCAAAGGTTTTTTTTTTATATAGATTTTGATATAGTAGTAAAAATTGTTTATTAATGTTAGAGATGGCGGCGCATATTTTTAGTTAGATCCTGTATGCAACAGTTATACATGAGAGATGCCATAATTCTATGTCTGTTTTTTGTTTCTTGTAAATATAGGTAACTATGAACTGGATTTGAGGACTGACAGGAATTGAATTTTTAATTAATTAATATTTTCTTCGAATTTGAATCTATTGTTTTGCAGGATTTCACGATTTTTAGTCATGGGTTATGAGTTTCAAGTGGAATCCAGGAGGTTCCTGTGGCCAATAGGATTGGTTATTGCCTCAGTTTTCATAATTCAGTATTTTGAACTACCTTATAGAAATACTATGTCCTTTCTGTTTTCCTCCGAAAAGGACAGTGCTCTGGATGCGGATGGAGTGATTAATAGAACTATAGGATCCGAGGGGGGACATACCGACCTTATAAATAATTCTTCATCATCAGTGTTAGACGAGGAAAATAAATTTCGAGAACAGCTTTTATCGAACAGTACATCTTTGAATGGAACAGCTGGTGTTAATTTGTCGTTTGGAAACTCTGATGAAGAAACAGTTGGAGAAATTGGAACAATTGCTGCTAGTCCTTTAAGCTTTGATTATAGACTAGCCCCCTTGGTTTCACCATCTGATTCGGTTTCTTTCAAGAACGCAGATGTAAATCTGATAGCTCCCGTGATATCTTCAAGTGCCCATTCTCCTTCTGCTAGTGAAGATGCAATCGATGCTTCTCAGGATGAGAAAACTGGTCATACATTACAAGTTGATCATACTCCATCAGATAAAAATTCTTCTGTATCAAATAGTCCGTCTCCGAAGGAAACTCCCTCGAAGGCTGTGGTGTCAATATCAGAGATGATGGATATGTTACGCCAAAGTCGAGTCTCATCCTTTTCTAAGGTAACATCTAGATTTGATCCCATACACAACATTGATGACATATTTGGGACGTGGTACTGGACATGATTGGTCCAACTTTTCTTTGTTAATACTATCCAGCAGCATATGGTCCAACTAACCAAACGAGTCATGAGAGTAATGTTTCTAAATCAGCCAACCCCCGTCTCCTGCAGTAACCCCTCGAAAGAAAACAAAATCAGAAACATAAAGTACAAATTTATAAGAGAAGTTCTTGTTGCAGGAACCACTATGGCCTTCAGCTGCTGATCTAGATTTATTAGATGCAAGATCCCAAATCGAGCATGCAACTGTAACCGGGGATCATCCTGGCTTATATGCACCTGTTTATCGGAACCTTTCAACATTTGTAAGGTACGTTCACTGTGCATTAGCCTGTCCATATATTTGCTCACGTTTTTTTGTTGATTTAGAAGAAGAACAAGATATGGTACTTAGTGAAGTTCTATGATAGGTTGTGGAGGAAAAAAATTCTACTTGATGTATCGATACTATTGAGATTTACATGATTAACCACTCACAAGTTTGATATTTAGAAAAAAAATTCCTATGACTATACGAGAACCATATGAGTCTTTATCTGGTCTTCTCATATTAATTTTAACTTGGTTACGGTTTGAATGTCCCAAAAAAATCCAGGAGCTATGAAATAATGGAGCAGAGGTTCAAGGTTTACATCTATAGGGAGGGAAAACGCCCCGTATTCCATCAGCCGAAGCTAAAGGGAATATATGCTTCGGAGGGCTGGTTCATGAAGCTAATGGAATCTAGCCAACAATATATAACCAGCAATCCGAAAGAAGCCCATTTGTTTTACTTACCTTTTAGCTCTCAAAGATTAGTAGATGTTGTTTATGTGCCAGATTCTCATAGTTTTAATGACATACGAGAATATTTGAAAAACTACCTCAACTCGATCAAGACACGGTACCCTTTCTGGAACAGAACAGACGGGGAAGATCATTTTCTTGTCGCTTGCCATGATTGGGTACGTTCATTGTATCAAAATTATGAGATAATCTTCATTTACTTGTTAGATGTATGCAAGTTATAACAATCTTAAGCTTTTTGCAGGCTCCAGCAGATACTCGACCACATATGACTAACTGCATAAGGGCTATGTGCAATGCCGATGTAAAAGAAGGCTTCCAATTCGGGAAAGATGTTTCTCTTCCAGAAACAACTGTGAATTCACCTCAGAATCCCACAAAAGAATTCGGAAGAAATCCTTCAGAGAGAAAATTCCTCGCCTTTTTTGCTGGACAAATGCACGGAGAAGTTCGTCCGATCCTGTTGAAACATTGGCAAAACAAAGATCCCGACATGAAGATCTTTGGTCGAATGAAAAATGCCAAATACATATGGCACATGAAAAACAGCAAGTATTGCATATGTGCCAAAGGCTATGAAGTCAATAGTCCAAGGGTGGTGGAATCCATCGTCAACGAGTGCGTTCCTGTTATTATATCAGACAATTTTGTCCCTCCATTTTTCGAGATTCTGCAGTGGGATTCATTCGCGGTTTTTGTTTTCGAGAAGGATATTCCAAATTTGAAGAACATATTGCAGTCAATTTCAAATAGGAGGTACAAATTGATGCAGAAAAGAGTCAAGATGGTAAGGCGGCATTTTCTTTGGCATACCACACCTGTGAAATATGACATTTTTCATATGATACTTCATTCTGTGTGGTATAATAGAGTATTCCGGTTACCACCAAAATGAGTTTGATGCAGAAACAAAGACGGGATCAAGGACTCGTACTCGTTGACTTCGAAGAATAACGAGGAGGGATTGCAAGAAGTTGGAAGAAACTCCAAATTATGTTAAATTTTTCAATAAGAAAGGCTTGACATTTTATTTGGAGTTGGTGGAAATGTAGAGAAACTATTTATACATGTAAAATTCACATGTTGGTCAGTATCAAAATAAGAATTTTTTTTTTTCCCATGTGAAATTGGGGCAGAAGGTCTCAAGCTTCTTCATTTTTGGCGCAAATGGTCCTTTTTTGATGAATTTCATCCAAAAAGGTCCTTAGTATAAATTTCATTTGTAGTCCCAACCTTGGTGAAAGTAACAATCGTGTCCCTAACTAATTTTTCATCTTGCTTTTGTTCTAGAAAGTCCTGTTATTAATATATGTTTAAAAAGACAAGGGCCCTCCACTGTGATTTTTCCAAAAAATTAAGAAAAGTAACCAAAATTGAAGTTTGATTTGCAAGTTGTAATAATAGAAGATTTAATTTACCGTAAATTTTTTTTTTTCGAATATTAAAATTTTTCATCTTCTTAATGTAAATAAAATGAATCGACTTTGTACATAGCAAAATTGTCTGAACTTGTGTTGGTACCCTAAAACTTGAAGCAGTGTATTTTGACATGAGAGTGGGAGTGATAATTTTACGAAAAATCAGAAAATTTTTGTCATAGGATTTTGCAAGAAAAAATATTGATGATCAATTTTCTACTACAAATAAACAATTGGGTACCAAGAGTGTAAATTTTCCTAATTGTAATAATGATAGACTTTTTGCAATAAACCATTCAATCACCGCTGTTCCTTCGTAAGAATCAGTAAAATGCAAATCCCACAATTCACTGCAACAGAAAAGTCAAAGAAAAACTCCACACGAATCCAATTATTTCAGGATTCAATTTGTCAATATCGAAAAAGTTATGAAAGTATCATACGCACATTTCCATTAAATTCTCAGTTTTAGTTCAATGTTCTAACTAAAACTAAATAAAGCAAGCTTCTTTTTACTGCTTGGCGTGCTAGTTGAGTCAACAGATGCAAACAAGATCTTTATTCTGTTCTTTCACTTCATTTATTTTGCTTAAAGAGCAATTGAACTTGGCCAGAATTTGAAGCTTAAACAGTTTTTCTCTTTCGAGAGCTGGTAATTTCGAAACGTATTGTTATTGCTCGTTTTTACCCTGCTATTTGCTGTTTGGGTTTTTGTTAATCGGAGAGGTGGGGTTATGGATTTTTCTGGGGTTTTCGTGATCTAGGTTTCTTGAATTTTACTTTCTGCTTTATTAAGAAATGCTTTGATTCTTGAGTTAGTTTATTAGTGAAATCAAGATTCAAGAAAGGTTTTCATGTTCACTCGTTCTGTATAACTTTATTGTTTGAGATTACACTATTAAAATGCTTTTTGCATGCTAGATATTTTATATTTAGGAATGTTTCTATGCTGAGAATGTGGTAGAAAGGGAAAGTGATTAGCAATTTGACGTGTTTGATATCTACCAATTGCGTATTTTCGTCATAAGTATGAAAATCCCATCTTGTTTGGATGGTTAGATGCTTGTGTTGAAGTGTGACCCAAATTTCATTGGGTATTGGTGATTTGATTGAAGAGACCTTGTAAAAGTCTAAAAGATGGACCAAGGAGAAGAAATCGCCACATTTTGGCTCGCTGCCCGCTCGAGCACGTAGAACAGGGGCCTGGCATTCGAGCACCAGAGGTGCCACTTGAGCGCCGTTGTTGTTTGGCTCAAGTTATTTTTCTTGTTTTGACGAATTTTTTGATAACTTTCTATCTAAAGCACTGTAATTAGGGGTAGACATGCTATATATGGTTGCCTCTTCATTGTGATAGATAACAAGTTGAAAACACAAAATCATTGTATTCTTTGAATTCTCCTCTTCTGCCAGTGAAATTTTCTACGTAAATCTTGTGTTCTTGTTTACTTTCATATTGTCATATTATTCTCACTCCTTTATTTCCTAGAAGTTTTACTCTAGGTGTTTGAACGTTTGAAATTTGTGTTTTTCTTCTCTGTATAATTTTGTTTGGATGAAGCATTTAAATTTGTTCTAAACCTGCCCTTAGGCATATAATGCTTAACTGTGAAATTGTTTTCTGTACTTGAACTGTTAATTTATTGTTTTGAGCTGTGATGTTTATAAATGATGCTTTTCTTTTATAAGGAGCTGCGTTGAACTGGAATGAAGTAAATCAGATTTACGGAAATCAAGGTAGACAATTTGCTGCAGAAATTTCGTGGGATGTTTTAGATATTGTATTGATCTTGGAGGTCATTATGGGCTACGAATTACGCTATGTGTGCTTATTGGAGACGAGGAGATTGCTATTGGTGATGGGAGTGATATTTGCTTTGTTTTTGTCCGTTCAGTATGTTGAGCTTCCATACAGCAACATTGTTTCATCTCTATTTTCTGCCCAAAGACCTCAAGTGGCACCAGCTGAAATCTTTTCAACTGGAGATTCATCTAGTAATCCCAATGCTTCAAGAAATTCAATGTATTCTAATAACTTGAATTCGACCAATGTCAATGATGTGCATGTGGTATCCAATGTTACAAAGTTATTTGACAGGAACGATATCAATGTTAAAGATACATTTGAGTCTGAAAGCAACAAAAATTCTGAAGAAAATCTTGATGTTGATATTGATCCTGAAGATGAAGATGAAATTCCGTCCAAGGACTTCTTGGACATGAACAGCAGCTCAATAGTTCAGAGTGTGGTAAGAAATAACAGCAATGACTTGCCAGTATCAAATTATACTTTTGAAAGAAATTCTTCATTGAACTATAATTTGGACCGCAGAGAAATTGTTCCAACATTGGGGGAAAATGGAGATGCCAATCAGGCTACTCCATTTGTATTATCACCATCAATTTCATCATCTCGCTATATATCTTCAGAAAACATGGGAGCTAATTCGAGTACTTCCTCGATGCCTCACTCTCTAAATAAATCTTCAACGGGCGAAGATGCTGAAAATATGCTTCAAAACAAAGAAAAACCCAGATTACGGAAGGATGACCGTTCCACTACAATGAGCAATTCTTCTATCAGCAGCACTCCTGCTAAAAGATGGGTCAAGAAACCGCCAGATACAGTAGTGCCAATAAATGAAATGAATGGTATGTTGCTCCAGAGTCGCACATCATATCGTGCAATGGTATGTATGGATTCAAGTATTAATTTCATCTAGAACTATGTGTTATAGCAAGCAAAATCTGATCCTATCTTTCTTCTTTCCTTTTTGTGTCTTCTTTTCATTTTATCTGTTTACAGAAACCAAGATGGTCTTCAGCAGTAGATCAAGAATTACTAAATGTAAAATCTCTGATTGAGAATGCGCCAATTATACAAAAAGATGATAAATTTGATGTCAATCTGTATCGAAATTTTTCTACATTCAAAAGGTAATCAAAATAAAATTTCAAATTTATTTCAACGTGTAATAGTTTGCTATTTGTTATATTTATGTTTTTTGTATGGACATGTTAAAGGGTTTGAGCTTCTCAGTTCAAATATGGATTCTAGTTGGAGCTCTTCTAATCGAATCTGAATTTTGATGCACTATTTAATTCATCTCCTTCTATGCACGCAATGCCCCTGTTCCCATACATGACCAGTAGATTTGAAAAGGAATTTTCATAGGAGTAGTTAAAAGATTTTATGGACAAACTTTGCTGTGTTTCTGCTCATGTGCCTATACCAGACAGCAAGAAATATCTTTCTGTGTTTGCTTTTCTCGACTAATTATAAAGCAGGGACCAATATCATGACAACGGGCTAATGGCGCGTCAATGTCCGATATGTGTGGACACCAACACTCCAGCCTTGATGGCTTACCAGTGGTTCCCAGGGTGGTACTGATGTGAGATGGTGCCAGATGAGTTCTGTAGTGGGTGAAACTGTAGGAAGTGGTGGTGTGCAGTTATTGCTCATGCAGATGATGGTGCCATGGTGGTGGTGGTATTGCCTTTGAAGTTTTTATGTAAGTTTGAGGGGGTAGCTTTGTGTGTGAGGGTATGTCTGTGGACTGTGATTGTGTCTGGGGTTACGTGCGGTTTTTTGTGGGGTGGGTTTGGGGAGGGGAGGAGATCATTCTTGATAGTGACTGTGTATTATCTTTGCCTCAAGACAAGTCCCATATCATGAATTGACTTCACTATTTTTCGTTTAACCAAAGCATATATATTTAATTGTATGACTAGATTTTTTTTAAAAATCATCATAATTGCTCAACTAAATTTTTGGACATTTTAATCATTAATTCCTAATTGTTATATACAGGAGCTATGAATTGATGGAGCAGACTCTCAAAGTTTACATCTATTCTGAAGGACAAAGACCTATATTTCATCAGCCACCTCTCAAAGGAATATATGCTTCAGAGGGATGGTTTATGAAGCTACTGAAGGCAAACAAACATTTTGTCACTAAAAACCCCAAAAGAGCTCACCTATTTTACTTGCCTTTCAGTTCGCGGGCGCTAGAGTTGACTTTATATGTCCCTAATTCTCATAGTCGCAAGAACATGCTTCAATGTTTGAGCAACTACGTTGATATTATCACAACAAAATATCATTTCTGGAATAGAACTGGTGGGGCAGACCATTTCCTTGTAGCCTGCCATGATTGGGTATGACTCTCACGTGCGGTTGAAATTCATGAATTTTACTTTTTGGCACTCAGGTCCATGGATTCAATTTTGCATATATCAGTATAATTAGTTTTTGCTATTTATAGAACTGGTGGAGCAGACCATTCTCTTCTTTTTCTTTTAATGCCATCTTGCGTTTTGTCCATGGACCTAGTACTTAAACCAACTATAATAAACTAAGCTTTATTTCCAAAGTAATTGGAGTCGGCTGGAACTTTTACTCAACACCGAGCAAAAGATCTGTGCTTATAACTTTTAAGTTTCAATATTGAAATCTTACATAAATCTATTAGCATTGTAAATCTTGTGTTCTCAGGCACCAGCAGAGACCAGGGAGAGGATGGCTACTTGTATTAGAGCTTTATGCAATGCTGATGTCAAAGAAGAGTTCAAGTTTGGTAAAGATGTTTCCCTTCCTGAGACCTTTGTGCGCTCACCTCAGAATCCTCTTAGAGAGCTTGGAGGGAAACCCCCTTCCCGAAGACGAATCCTTGCTTTCTTTGCTGGAAACATGCATGGTTATCTCCGTCCCATTTTGCTGAATCAGTGGGAAAACAAAGATCCTGACATGAAGATCTTTGGTCAGATTCGTAGAGTGAAAGGCCAAATGAGCTATGTCCAGTACATGAAGAGCAGTAAATACTGCATATGTGCCAAAGGTTTCGAAGTAAACAGTCCTAGAGTGGTTGAGGCCATTTTCTACGAATGTGTTCCTGTAATCATATCAGACAATTTTGTCCCTCCATTTTTTGAGACTTTGAATTGGGAGTCTTTCGCGGTTTTTGTCTTGGAGAAGGACATACCAAATTTGAAGAACATACTTCTATCCATCTCTATGAAAAGATATTTAAAGATGCAGCAAAGAGTTAAGCAGGTACAACAGCATTTTCTTTGGCATACCAGGCCTGTGAAGTATGACATTTTCAATATGATACTTCATTCGGTATGGCACAACCGAGTTTTCCAAACAATGACATAGGTCACATAATGCACTTGCCTTCGATTGTTTCAAAATGTTTAACTAGCAAAGATGTGGAGATGTTGTAAACTAGGGAATAATTCCATAGTTCTAGCCCTGAGCTATGAAATATATATATATATATATACATATTTTTTAATTTTTTGGGTTTAGACAGGCCGAATTAAGTTCTTTTTGCAATGTAAATGTCTCTTCTTCCTGTGTTCTTTGCTGTTTGTGTATTTGTATTTTGAGAGCTGGATGAAGATCTATAGTTGCGTGTTGCTTTTGGTGCACTGTAACCCAGTATTTGCTTGCGGCATTTCTGGTAGTGCTTAAATTTTTAATTTATTTTACCTGTATTGCTAAACATCATTTTCTAAGTTATACTTTATTTCACTAACAAAATTAGTTTTCTGAAAGTAAATCTTAATTTACTATTTTAAAAAAGTAATTTCTAAGCCGTTACGCAACAATGTGAATTGTTTTACATGTGGCAAGCAAAATGGGAATGGAGAGGAGCATTTTCGATGGAGATGTGAATTGCACGAATTGTGCTTTTCGTTTGTGTAGGATGTAGAGAAAGAGGGGAGGAGATAAAGTATAAAAAAACGTAAACGGACACATTGGTACTATTTAATAGTAATTAGTAACAATTTGAATATTTTGATACTATTGGCATGGAACCTCGAAAAATACAGTGGGGGAGTTTCGTAGATTCATACTGGAATCATAAGATTAAAAATATATATATTTCTTCTTTAATAATTATTAGTAATTTTGATTACTATCGGCATGGAACCTCAAGATTTAATGTGGTATCAGAATTAAATTCAAAGAAACAATTCGATCCGAACAAAATTTAAACGGACATAGAGATTTCAAGATTGGTTTTGTCATTAAAAATGTCAAATTTATTTATGAAAAATGAAAGCATTTTACTACGTGGGATGGTCAAATATGCAAGGTTTCTGTTATTCTTAACCATATAATTGTACTGCCTTGATTTTACCACATGGGATGGTCAAATATGCAGGGTTTTTGTTATGAGATGCGCTACAGTGACAAAAACAGGGGGCCGAGGTGGCTTCATCTCGGCCCTTAATATGATTTTCAACAGTAAAAATCAAGGGTCGAGGTGGCGCCCTGTTTTCTGGTCAGTCACCGACCCAGCCCATTTAGCATTTTTGTTTTGTTATTCTTAATCATATAATTGTACTGCCTTGTTTTGGTTATTATGTATCAAGTATAAATTATTTATTGTAACATTATCCGTAAAAGTAACAAAGTTGTGGAAATTTTGCAACTAGAAAAGGACACATGATGTCGAAATAAGGTTTAACGACATAATCTTTTAATATTCTTGTTCGGAATTAATTTTTGTCGAAATAAGATTTTTGTCCGACACCCTATATTTTTCTCGCTTTACATTTTATCAATCAAATTAAATTACTTCGGGGGAGCATTATAAACATTTATTTTGTGACAGTGCGAGTATAATATCATGTGATCGTGACATATAGTCTCGAATAAAACATGTTTGAAATAGGTGTTTCGATAAATACTCCCATCTAATAATTCCGTTGATTAGACAATACCACTTGATTTTGATTTTTTGAAGTGATAGAATAACAATGCAAAAACGTCTTATTTTCACCCAATTGAGACGTGACAAGTGCAGCACATCTAACTTATTTACTTATGCTGGGCTAGATTTATTTATATAAAACACTCATTTTCATTAATCATAATTTCTCGAGGCATTAATCTTCTAGTCTTCAGTGTCTTTCTTTTTCAATTGTTTAAATTTTTCGATAAAACGGTTCAATATGATATCATTACAAGATATCGTGAATTCTGCATCTTAGGTGAATGTAAGGGCGATATCTAATCATATCGTATCGACACCCCCACCAATCTTCTCCAACAGAATGAGAATTTTATTATTATTTTGTTGGCTCATTCGACTTCTGAGCAGAGATATCAAACTCATTTTACAGATTTTTCAACGTCAAATTTAAACACGGTTCTATGATGGCTAATGAATTGAGCTACATACATGTAATGGGTGCACCATGCTACCATATTACGGCATGGACCCAATTGAGATGCGACTTAAGCCAGGTGACTAAAAGTTGGAGATTTTTGAAACAGCTACCAACCTTGCAAAAAATTATTGGAGCAAACAATTTACAAATGGCCAAACTTGTTTTGCTTGATCTGGTTATCGAAATGTGATAGGTTGGTCCACCGACTAGGCGTAGTCTTAAATGACTCGATAATTTCGTATATTTTACATTGACTCGTGCTTTGGTGCATCAAATGATATATCATTCCATTATACATGATGTGACAAAAAAGATTAATTCAGCGAGATGTGCATCTTCTTGCGTTAAGAGTTCTTTTTCATTAAGCATAACTAATTATGAGTTGGCCTAACGGACAATATTTACCTACACGAGCTCGATTAGGAGATAGGATCAATCTAATAACAATGTTGACATTTTATATGAATCTCAAAACTCAATATTTAGTACACAATACCAAACATGATTAGACGAATACTATAAAAACTGAAGTAATTTGTAACTGGTTTGGAACCTATGGTAAAAATTGAAAATTTCAGAATCTTTAAAAGAAAGAATCGACACACTTTTCTTAAGAAACAATGTTGATTAAAGGCTAAAATTGCAAGTCTAAGTTGTTAACGGTAAAAAAAAAATGTTGAAATTTTAAAAAATCATTGAACTAACTATCGCTCTTTAAAAGATGATGGTGATAAGATCAGCGGCGGACCCAGCACCTGGCCAGCCCCCGCGGCCGCCCATGCTAGATCCGTCGGGAGCTTCAAGTCGTTGACGCCGTCAGTCGGGAAGAAATGAAGAAGGCGGGTGAAATTTTTTTTTTCCCTCCTTTCTTTTTGTTCATTTGTTTGGGCCTTTTTTAAAACAATAAGGCCCAGTGAATTGGGCCAATTTGCAACCAATTAGCCACAAACAAAACCAAATCCAAATGTCCCAATTCCAAAATTCAGAGAATCGATAGAGGAAGGAGACGACCAGGGGCAATTGGCGAATCCACTGCACTACGGAGTGCCCCTGCTGCTGTGCCTGTCTGTGAGTTGGTCGTCCGCCGAGTCACTGACTAAGCCTAGCCTCTCCGCCACTAGCCTTCGCAGCTTCACTGCTGTGAGTCTGCTCGACTGCTCATCTCTTTTCTTTTTTTGTTTTTATTTTTGTTTTTGTTCTTTCATTGTGTAGTTAATTTTTTTGATTTGTTATTTATGTTTTATAAATAATGTTTATGAGTTATGGATGTGTTTGTGAATTGTGAGCCTGTAGTGTTTACTGTGAGGATTTT
>CAIGRT010198792.1:0-12527 GCA_903798405.1 Fraxinus platypoda | reverse complement strand
AAAGTGACAGTATAATGCGATGACAAGCAAGAACCTGCAAGTTTGAATGATGATTAAATGTTTCTTCCACAAGCACCAATAATGGAACCTTCTCAAAAATTAAAGTAATGAAAGTAATAAACGATGAAATCAATACCACAAGTTTACAAATAATTGATGGTGATCTCTATTAGCAAAAAATAAATATAAATGGTATGGAAATTGTCTATAAAAAAACATTAGTAATATTCATTCAACAAAAAAAAAGAAATAGAAAAAATCCCAAATGGAAATGACAACAAACTAGTCAACAAGTGACAAGTCTTGGGTTTCCCTCTTTTCTTTTTGTAGTTGCTTCAACGGTAAAATGGTGTTTGCATGTTCATCTAGTGTTTCCTTAATTCCCGTAGTTGATGTAGGCATTTCTCGATTCCATAACTGTATATGATGTGACAAATATCATAAAAGATGTTAGCTGCCATGTAATAGATTTGACACATCATTATCAACCACCATAAAATAAGAGAACAAAGTATGTAGATCTATCATATTACACCTTTTTAATATAACAAACATAACATGTGACATGGTATGTAATATATTATAGAAATCACTACTTACCATGAAGCAAAAAAAAAAAAAAAAAAGAGTATTTTTCATAACGTGCTATATAACAAAAGAAAACTCAACACAATTTTAATCTATGATATAAGTCTTTATATATCCCATACATTTCATAGCATACTACATAGGAGAAGAAACAAAATACTTTTAATAGAGATTTATTTATGGTGATAAAACAATTCGCGATACATCAAGTAGCATTCCTGACAACAAAGATAACATATCACGGTAAAAATCATTTTTTTAGTATGTCAATTATATAGCTGTGTTTGTAACATAAAATATAACATACACAACAAAACCGACATTTTATTTGATTTTTTATTATATAGTCACAAATAACACATTAATATATCAATAGAGGCTACATTCTTGTTTAAGCTACAACCACTCAAAGACCAAATTTTGTCTTGTATGAGCATGAAATTGATGAACATTTCAAGGTTAATGTTAGTAGATAATGGAATTTAACTATGAAAATACAAATCATAGAGTTTGATATGTTGCCACTGCCACCACTACAGAAAGTTGAGAATTTGAAGTTATATGCATGGTCATAAGCAGGAAAGATGAGGAACTGAATTTTGTCAATTTTTTGCTTGTCGTGCATTTAATTGGTTTCATGTAATTTGGATTCAATTTCAATCAATTGAATGATGGCCAAATTTTGAGAAGATGAAATCAAGGAATTTTGGTTTCTTTCAATTTTGATTGCAAATGGTAAAAACTCAAAATCAGAGTAATTTTGGACTGAAAATAGTTTCTTTCACAAAATTAATAATCAAGGAATGTATGTTCTCTTCACCTTTTTCAAGATTTGAACTAAAATCAATAAAGAAATTTCGCTTGAAATCACATCGTCCTTAAATTATAATTGACATTTTGTGATTTTGGGGTAACAATTTTGTGGAAGATGATATTGAGATTTTGTCGGTGATACGTGATTTTTGGAGTTTTGAGCAAGATCGAGGGAATGGATAAGAGTGTTTGGTGGCACAACGATAGCTGGAATAATTATTAATTTTGTGAGAGAGGTTATTTTTTAGATATCATTTTTACTTTTATATTATCGTATTTCATGTGATTAAAAAAGTTCAATGTTAAATAAATGAATATTTTATTAAAATGATGTAGGTGGTGTCATTTCCACATGTACAAATGGGAAGAAAGTTAAATACATTCACACTACAATTTTTATTTATTGCACTGCATTTTAATTATATTTAATGACCTCATTCTTTGATTATTATAAAACTCATGTCTTAAAAACTTTTTTTCATCTATTCAAATCTTCAACATTTAATTAATTATCACATCTAGTCATTGAAGATGATTTATTTTAAAATATTATATTTGCATGCTTTGAATTGAAAAAAAAAAAAAAAACTTTTATCATACTTTTGCATTTATTGAATACAAGGACTATAATGAGAAAAAAATGAGTGAGTTAATTGAATTAAAATGTAGAGTAAGTAATAAAAATTATGGTGTGAATATAATTACCGAGGGAAAAATACTAAAAGGTTAATTTGCAATTCTAGAAGGGAAATTGGCACAAATGGTTCCTAATGTATAGGCCCTCTGCATGTTAAGTTACTATTCTTCCAAACTTGGCATTACATCCCCAGTCTATTGGTTTTGTGCACAAAAGATCATTTTCACGGATTCTATCCATGCCTGCATTAATTGCTTCCATCATTTCGGACCATGGTACCCTTTATTTAAATTAAAAAAAAAAAAAAAAAGATAAAAGTATAAAAAATGACAAGAATGCAAAAAAAAGAAAAAAAGTACATTCATCTTCACCACCAATCCACTCCATTTCATTTATAAATGTGATTTAAATCAGAAAATATAAAAATAAATAAAATAAAACACATTCGAGGTGGATTCAGAGAATTCAGGGTAGGACAATGCGTGACCATTCCTAGTCATGCTTTCTATTTTTCTATACGTCGCTTTTAAAGAAATGTAAGGGGAGATAAAGGAACCTAGAGGTGGAGGGTGGATCTTGCTGGTGAAAAACGACGGGTATAGGTATTGAGATTGGATTTTACAGTGACGAATGGCAGCAACAAGAGTCATTGGAGGTGGTGGAAATGGTTGTTATGGAGGGTTTTTCGGTGGGTAACGTACAAAATATTGCTCGATGGCTATATATTGGCTAATTCCAACCCAATGGTTGGTAGTGAAGGTGATTGTGGTGGTGAAAAACATTCACAATGATTTGAAATATTTCCTGACCGAATGTTGTTAAGATTTGAGACGTGAGTTACACAATAATACATATTATTCTATAAAGAAAAATTAATTGTCAAGTATGCATGTGTGAAGTATGCTACCTTATTTTGCCTAAGTTCCCTGAAGTTGAGTTTTGAAAACACGTTTTTACTAGTGGACCCTTCCTCCTGGATGGTAGCACCTGGCACTCGATCTACCCGTTGGTTTATGATTCTTCGACGCTTACAATTATTTGTGAAGGGAATAAATTGGCACAATGATGCAAGTGCCCATTGGGCCTGTTGAACTGGCCCAGCTGGAAATCAATGGAGGCCCAGCTTACTTGTTTATTCTGTTTGGTGCTTTGGTGCTAGAAAACGTGGACTATGAAGTTGAAATCGTGTTTCTCACTTACCTGATGAAATGAACGCCTATGGAGTCACCACGTGTCGCCTCCAATGCCGTTGGATTGACGACTGTTGTGTGACCCATTTAAATGGGCTTCTAGGGTTTGAGTTCGTGTTCTGCTTCTTCGAGAGTCTTCCATATTCTCTCTCACTATTGCGCCGTTCTCTTGAGTTTTCTCTTCTTCACTGTATAAATCAAATCTTCTCATTTGATTTCTTATTTTCTCTCAATAATGTGTAATCTTTAATGATTTCCTTGAGTAGAATTTGTTTTTGTGTGAACTATAGTGTACGGTTAAAGAGAGAACTTGAATCTGTGATATTATTGGGCTTGTCTGAGTGTCAATCCTTGTAATCTTTACCTTGGGTTTTGATTCGAACATAGTGGTGTTCATTCTTGTGTGATTGAAGCAAGGATTGTATGAAACTTTAGCCTTTGGGTTTTTTATAATGAAGATAAGTTTCTGTTCATCGTTTTTCAATCATTTCTTAAGCTGATTTCTTGTTCGAGTTTGCTGTTTAATGTTCTTAGGCTTTCAGTTTCTGGTTGTTGTTAGTTTTGGCTTACATTTATTTGTTTGATCTTGAGCTAATCGGTTGATCTCCTCCCAACAATTTGGCTTTTGGTTTTTGAGAGTTTCTCTCTCTGAGTTCTAGGGTTTCTTTAGTTCTTTGAAAACCTCATTCGAGGCTAAGATATTGTGATTTTCCTCTGTAAATTGTATGTTCTAAGTGAGAAGGTTGAGAGCATGAGGGTTCTTATAATCGTATAATTTCATAGAGATGTTAGAGAATTCTTGATGATTCCTTCGGTAGATTTGTAGTTCTCTTTTTTAAGATAAGCTCTTACTGACTTGATCTTTTATAATCTTGAACTTGTATACCTTCGTTGCCATTTTGGGCGATTTAATGCAAATAGAGCAATATCCACTTCAATGGATGTTCAACAAAGGATTAAGTGATAGAAATGGTCGCCGAACTTTTGGGGCTACGGCCGAAACAATTCTCTTGTGTTGTTTTTAATTTTTGCAAAGTTTTAGTTTCTGTACTTTAATTTTGGGTTCGATAATCGCTCATATTTTATGTTTCTAGGCTTTTCATTAATTAACACGGTAGCACGTATATTACTGATGTAGGAAAGGTGCTTGGAGAGAATATTAGTACTACAGTGGGTTCAATCTAGTATTTGAACGTTCTTTTATTAAGCTATAGTCGTGTTGCTTACTTTTAGTTTTTGTTGAGTTGAGATCACGTTTCTTCCTTTTATTTTGACGCTTTTGTTTGTTAGTTGGTGACATAGAACATTGTCGTCTGGGCCGTTTTCTACCGAACTTCTATCTCACTTGCGCAACTGAGAGATCCGCAAATATGCAGAAATTTAAGAGAAATTTGAGTTGATGACATTTGGACCATCATTGAGGCAATAAACTTAGCTAGGCCCGGGCATGGTTCTAGTTGGGTTGATTTTAAGTCCAACCCGAAATCAAAATCAACTTGATCGGTTTGGGTAAATTTCAATCCAATCCAACTATTGAAATCAAAAGAAATCAATTTGGGTCGATTTGATTTGGTTAGTCAGTTTAGACATTAGTACGAGTTAATAAAAAATAAAATAAAATTGCTTACCTAACGACTTCTCTTCAAAAACCAGTTTGCTCCATGCTCAGATCAAGAAGATCCATGCTTCTTCATTTAGTAAAGCTATTGACACTACTGCAACACTTGACAAAGTTGTTGAGAAACAACGAACTCTTTCTTCATTGCTCCTACAATAATATCATGACGCATAAGTATGAAGAATGAATTTTCTCTTGAAAGTTTAAAATCTAGTTTATTACCGAATGTTTAATTAATATTCAGAATTAGTTATCTTCTAACAGTTCAATAGTATTTCTAACCACATGATACAACGTGATAAGCCCTAACATTCACGGACCTATGCAATGGGTAAATAATCCACTACAGAAAATGCTCGTATTTTTTGGAATTACAATTATTTTTTTAATCACGTCAAATATTTTTTTAATCACGTCAAATATGCAATGGGTAAATTTCTTTAGGGGCTCCAAGTATTTCTGTTTGTTCCACCCTATGTCCTCAATCTTCGATTTGGGTCGTTCCATGTTCCCAACTTTTTAAAATTATACGTACAATATCTCTATCGACGGAAACCATTTATTTAGATGACCAAAGGACATGTAATAGACACATAATAAATGAATGATAGATATATTGTTCAAAAATAAGTTTTCTTCACTTTGAAGACTTCTTGGACAAATTAGGAAGAAGATTATGCATTTTTACGAAGCAGTGAATAGATTTACCACTTAGTAGTTTTCGAAGGAAAAATGTTTATGGGCAATTACAACCATCAATTATTTATCACGTATAAACATCAAAAATAATAAAAAATAAAATAATTTAAATGAACCTCGACCATTTTTAATTATTTGCCATTTAAGTTTACTAAAAAAGTTAAAGTCTATAAAAGATTCAGCCTACGTTAAAAGCGTATCATACTTTTTGAACTCATTAAATTAAATTAAAGTAGATAGATAGTAGTATTTAAGATTCGAGAGAAATCATAAGGTGAACTGCAAGTGAAAAACACAAGTTTAGGGCAAATTTCTCCGGAGGGAAAAGAGAAAAAAAATCTAGTCCAAGTTTGAGAAATTCCAAGAAAATCAAAGTCATTTTCAATTTCAAACAAGTTCCAAGTCAATTCATGAAATCAAAATCTTCTTCAAATAAAACTAAATTTAAATCCAAGTCCCAAAAATCAAACTAACTCTCAAAGATTCAAGTCAAAAATCCCAAAAAATCAAGCAAATTAAGTTCCCAACAAGCCTTGAACTCCAGGATTCAAGCCACGTTGCCCCTTGCTCCAAGCAATAAAGCAGAAAAATAAGAAAGGTTAAGAGACAATAGAGAGAGCTTTCAACAGCCTATATCTTTAAACACTCGGATAATTAATAAGATGATGCATTTCGCGTCGCAAGAGGATCAATCCATTTTATATTTTTCCAAAAAATCAATTATAACAATTTTTGTATTTTTATACACGAAATTTGTTGTAGAATGTGCCTAATGAGTGTCATTTTTCCATCTAAATAGACCGTAAGATCGGGGATACTGTTTTCACAATTTTAAAATGTTAGGCATGAGGTGATTAAACGAAAGGTTGGGACCCCTAAAAGAATTTACCCAAAAATATAAGAATATAAGGGTGTGTTTAATAGATGATATTTTCAATCTTTTGGCATGTTTGATTGTACAAATTTTCCCTAGAAAACTTTTTCCATAAGTCCCTCACACATGTGCCAATTCCATGATTTGGTGGAATTTGTTTTCCCACCTTTTTGGTGGGAAAATGAATTTTTAAAAAATTACTAAGGGTGTGTTTGATAGAGGACATTTTTCATTATTTTCCATCTTTTGGCATGTTTGATGGTGCAAATTTTCCCTAGAAAACTTTTTCAACAATTCCCTCACACATGTGCCAATTCCATGATTTGGTGGAATTAGTTTTCCCACCTTTTTGGTGGGAAAATGAATTCCATGTTGTTGTTTTTTATTTTTTTTATTTTGGCAATGGAAACAAATTTTATAATCAATTGTAAAAAAATTTTCACTTTAATGAACAATTTCCATGTAAAACAAAGTCAAACGAACACTAAATTTTGATGAAAAAAATAATTTTACTTTTTGGCAATGGAAACAAATTTTATAACTAATTGTGGAAAAAATTATCACTTTCATGGACAATTTCCATGTAAAATAAAGTCAAACGCACAAAATTTAAAAATTTTTCGGGTGAAAAATTATACCAATCAAACACACTTAATTTCCAATTCCCTGGAAAACAATTTCTAGGCAATTACTTTCCCTGAAATTCATTTTTTTTCCACCCATTTTTCACCATTGCAATCAAACGGACCCTAAAGGACGTGTGCTTTTACCCAAAGTGATTACAACCTGGATATTGTGAAAAAAATTATCACTTTCATGGACAATTTCCATGTAAAATAAAGTCAAACGAACACAAAATTTAAAAATTTTTCGGGTGGAAAATTATACCAATCAAACACACTTAATTTCCAATTCCCTGGAAAACAATTTCTAGACAATTACTTTCCCTGAAATTCATTTTCTTTCCACCCATTTTTCACCATTGCAATCAAACGGACCCTAAAGGACGTGTGCTTTTACCCAAAGTGATTACAACCTGGACAGCAGTGAGAAATTTCCTCGGTACCGTAGAATACGTTAATGGGCTTGGCCCTTTAGGGCTAGTTCTGATTTTCATTATGTCATGTGAACAGTTGTACCAATCAATAACGGATATATTACATATATTTCCAAATAAAACATCGTCAATTCTCTCATCTTCCAGGTTCTTGCCATAAAGATCATTAACCTAGATTGTATCAATCCAGGGCTATAAATAACAACGCAGAGTCTCAGAAAAGAAAGGAGGGTTTCTGCTAGAGAATGATTGAAACCATGAAAAGGAAGGTTAGAGTTTCATACTCAGATCCTGATGCCACCGATTCTTCATCAGATGAAGGTGGTGATGGACCTGAAAAAAAATCGAAGAGGATGGTTCATGAGATTGTACTTCAGCCGGAAAAAAATCTTGACAAGAAGAAGGGTTCTGGAAAAATTCGTGCACGAGTCAAGAAATTCAATTCGAGGGTTCTTGATCGGAATGGAAAGGAAAAATTAATTGGGGTGCGGAAGAGAAAATCGGGAAAATACTGTGCTGAAATCAGAGATCCTTTCAAGAAGAAACGGGTTTGGTTGGGGACTTACAACACTGCTGAAGAGGCCTCTAAGGTTTACCTGGCCAAGAAGCGTGAACTTGAGGAAAAACAGAGTGCTGGACAGGGAATTGATTCTGGTCCTTGTGAGAATTCCTCTGAAGATTCTTCACCTACGGTCGATGAATTTGATACCCTGGATTCTCCGAATGAAGTAAGCACGATAGAAAGGGAAGCTTTTGAGGAGAACAAGGCTGGTTCAAATGAGGGACATAATTTTTCATTTCCAGACAACCAGTCAGTCAAGTTTGGGATGCTGTTTGGTGTGCAAATTATTAACAACCACGGATTTCTCTTGGGCGAATTCAGCAAATTAGACGACTTCAGCATTCGTGAGTCGGAATAAGTCTCAGCATTCGTGTGTAATCGGAATAAGACTATTTTCCTACATATGTTTTCTGAGTTCGGTGTTTACATTAGATTTCAGAACTTTTTTATTCTGGGCAAGTTTTTCAAATTATTGAATCCGCACATTGGATATGTATTTGAAATCACATGTATATTATGGGAGTTGAATATCAACTCGTAGGTTGTGGGCCTTGTGGCAATCAAGCGATACTGTTGGTATCTGATGAATTTTCTTCTCTCCTATCATTGAGTAATTATGTCATTACTGTTTGATTCATACACAGTACATTATTTGTTTTATTTGTGAATATTATCTTTGTTCCGCTATACTTTAAACAATTTATACCAGTTCATTTTCAAACGTCCATAGCAATATTCAGTGTAGGCTTGTAGGACTTGACCTTTGATTTATTATGGTGTGTGAGTTATGTTGCTTGCACTAAACCATACACACTGTCCCAGTATTGTTCTGTTTAGCTAGAAAATAGAGTAAGGCGGTTCTTTATGAAGTGTTTGGAGATGGTTTCTTAAGAGTTGTTGATTTGGTATTATACGTTTAACAGACAGTATGTGAATTCAGTTGGCGAGCTTGGCAAGGGAACTCAAACAATTCAGGAAGCAACTTAAGGTACATATAAGTTCAAATACTTTCACCTGCATACCATGTAATTCGTTAATAATTAATTTCCATTACCGATTCAGGTAAATAGTATGTATTGAATCATTTAAAACAGTTCCGAGCAGTAAATTAATCTCAGTCTTTTTTTCGCTCTTATCATATTTCCCAAAGCTTAGTTTCTGTTTCCTTTTTTTCACCGATTAATTGAATATTGGTTGGTTTTCTTGTCACGTTGATGAAATTAGCGGATAAATATGTGGGTGCTATGTTGTTAAATGATTTGAGGATGTGTTTATCTTACATATTTAGACTTGTCTAATTTGGTGCTTGGTTATGCTGACAAACATATTTAAGGATAGGAGAATTTCACTTCCATTCAGTTACATCTCTTGTTTGCTCAATTCATTCATTTCTCCAGAGGTGCATGCAATGCATGGTTATTTTATACAGGAAACTCAAGTTCCAGTGTAGTGAATGCATTAGAAAGTGTAGTTCAATACCAGCTGAATGTGCTGAAACTATTTGGACTTGGGATGTAACGTACATATATGCACGAATGCTTATTTCTGCAATAATTGCTTAAGCTTGCTTTCCTCTGCTTCAGTTTTTCATCTTCAGAAGGAAGCAAATAATTGGTGGTATCCTAAAAGCTCTCGAAGGGCAGATGAGGTGAATGCAGAAGTGTTACAAAGTTTGAAATCAAAACTACTAGATGATAGAAAAGGTATTAAGGGATCTGTTTTTTGCCTTGTGTCTCCATCATGGTATTTATTGCAAGAAAAACTTTCCTATCTCACTTTGTTGTACTCATGTTCTTTCTTGATCTGCCTACTATAGAACCAAATTAATTAGGTAAACCGTGTTTTAACTTCGTATCTGCCAAAGTTTTCTAACTATAAAATGCTTAGGTATAACTGGAGAAGTATATCTATGACCAATTCTATTCTCAACCCTGGCGACAAAAATAGCAGTGAGGGTTGTGCGTATCTTAGCTTATTTGTTTCTCTTTGTGCTCAAGAAACTTTAAATCTCCTTCCAAAAATAATTGACAAACATAATGCCGTCCAATAGTCATCCCCTGCCCCAATATGTACATTATGAACTACATTATCTGAACCAAATAGATGGCTAATGGAAATCCATTCTTTGCAGTTGAAGTAAAGGAAACTTCATGGTTTTATACTAACAGAGCAATAGTCTACTAATGTTGGTTTTCACTGATTAAGATAGAAGACTTTAGTTCCGAACGATCTTGTACAGTGCTCCTTATAGCATGACCCCTTTTCGAAAAAAGGGACTTAATTAGATAAGCAGCTTTCAATTATCGAGGAAATGGTCGCGACACTAACCGAACAACTTTTAACAGAAAAAATCACTCTCGGGTAATTCAATGTATCAGCTCTGGTTCAAATGGTTTCTGGGGTATATCTCTTATCTGTTGTTCAGGAATCCATTTCAGGTTTTTGGGCATACTCGGTCTTTTCTCTTTCAGTTGCTGCTCCGGGGAGAGAAGTTTTGAATAGGGACCAAAGTGCCTTCTGTTTCACAGTATTCTGGCATTTCTACGCATCTCTTTCACACACGTCTTATGTATATGTGTAACTGTGTGTAGACATTGAGATTGAGATTGAGATTGAGATCATTTCATTGGTTTTGAATGGACAAAAGAATAAGGTCACATGTTGAGCATCTTACTTCAGTCTTTCTTCTGAAGCACTGTACTTCGTTATGCGGTTATGGAATTTGGTATTTCAGTGTGCTTCAGATAGAGATGTTTTCCATGCATTTTACTTTATGTAATCAATGAGGCAAAATATTTCGGTGGATCAAGTGGGAAGAACTTCAGATATTATTATATCATTCATTTATTCTTCAAGGAGGTGGAATTTTCTTTTTATTTTAAAATATTTATGTAAATCTTGACAATTCTTTCTCTGTTAAAGGAATACTGATCATCCTAGCTACTCTTTCAAACCCTTCAGTACTAACCTTGTAGAGTTGCTCATCTTGTTATTTTTTCCCTCCCTTTTTTTGTTCGAGGGAAATGCGTGATTGCATTCTTTACTACTCATTTTTTCTAGCTAAATATCACGGCGCACGTTGAGGTTTTGGATGGACCCTACAAATCACAACTAAGCTGAAATAAAGTGATTGTTGTGTGTCCAGTAAAGAATTTTACGAGTTCTCAAGATCTCTTAAATGGGTCTTTTCTCATGACTAATTTTTGTTAAGGCACATAGACTGCTCAATCACCGGAGATGGTGCAGATCTTCCTCTGATTGAGTGCAGTTCTTCACTTGTTTCCGTAATGAGTTGGATTTATATGACTGACAATGCTTATGGTTTGCGCTTAATTTTAGCAAGTTTATGGTAACTGCCTAACTGGGCACATATGATAAGACCTTTCCTCTTGGTTTATTAATATATGTATTTTGCAATAGCCAAGTAATTTTCTTATAGCCGTTTGTTTCTGATCCTAATGTCTTATCGAAGTTTTATGAACATTGTGTGTACTGTAAACCATTGCATTTTTTTAATGGATAAAGCTACTTGTACACCTCAATGTGTACACATTTGTTGACACTTTCTATGTGTCAACAATTTAGCCATTGATTGAAAAATGTATTGTTAAGATCAATGTATCGAAATCTGACAACTCACATGAGTGTTCCTAAAATAAATGATGCATCATAATTAGTCATTTTGTTGAGAAATGAAACGGATCAAGATAATATATATGATACAATATGAAATATATGATCGCAAACAAAAAAACAATAAAATAAAATGCAAACAATTAATTGGTAGAGGAACGTGGCATTTTATTCAATTGACTAATACAGAGAAAACAAATACAATAACTGTGCCTACACAATTATTATATATTTCAATAATACAAAACTTATGAAAATGGTCGAGTATTTATAGGGGTTCATGCAAAACTCTAGAAATATCACAAAGATGAAAATAAGATAAAAAATTACGTGGAATACAGAAAATAATATTTTTCTAATAAAAACACGTGAAAAAAGGAAAAAAATATTTTCTAAAAAATTCAACATAATTTAAGTCAAAAAACCCAACATTCTACGGAAGGCATGGTAAAACAATGTGCAAAAGATTTTTGTTTAATGATTTTACTAAATGGTCAAAGGTCACCAAACTTGTGTTTACGTCTCACCAGAAAAAATTAAAATAAAAATCAATTCTAAATTTGAACGTCAAATACAGTCTGTTATCAAAAACGTAACCTGATTTTCTCTACCTACCTACCCTCAATTTTTATTATATATATTTAGTCAATGTTTGGTTTGGATAAACTGGAAAACGAACGGATAACTTGTAATTATGTTTTATTATCAATTATCGTTTCAACCATGGGCGGATTCAGCGGTGTAGCCCACAGTTGTTCAAGCCCAGATGCATTAAAAATAAGTGAAAATTACATCATTCTCTACTTTTCAAGATCTAGATTCTAAAATCATATTTGAAGTTTTAATTTTCAAAAAT
>CAIGRT010198782.1:0-12112 GCA_903798405.1 Fraxinus platypoda | reverse complement strand
TTCACTGTTGCAAAAGGGCACTTGATAATGGTGGTGCTATTCTACAATGCACACATGGAGACGACGAGATCAGTATTTCTGTAATGCTATTGGCTAAAATTATTCCTGGAGGTTCTGGAGATGACAACGATGATGATGGTATTAATCAGTTGTTTCTTCATGTCGATCTTCAAGCCAGGGCAGAAGGAGTCTCTGCATTTTCTCTGTGGGTTGTATCCCGATGCTTTGGAGATTGATTCTGTTTCGATGGGGCTAAAAGCCGAATCTTCTATTTTTTGAGTAAGTTACGCTGATAAAAATTGTTAGAATCATGCATGATGCATTAGTACTAATCATGTGAGTTCTCCTCCAGAATCCAAGCACGGATTAAATCCTATCAGTAGCAAGTCAAATGTTTAAAAATTTAAATAATGGAACAGTAGGAAATGTAAATTATCTTGAAATATTTAGCCCTTTCTTGCTATGTAGATTGCTGAAGTAATGCTCAAAGAACTTTTTTTGGAAATACTGAAACAACATTTGCAGAGCACGAGAAGAGAGTCCTTGTGAGGCCATGTTCTTTATGCACTAAAATCTGCTGCTTCTGATGCCTTCTCCTAACTAATAACCTATGTTCTATGGTAGATAGTAGATATGTGTTGAATAGTTAGGTGTAATGATGACTGAACTGTTAAGACTATATGGGCGAAAAATTTCCTTGCAAATTTCATTTTATCTATTAACTAATTTTGATTACCATCTAAAGCCACATATTTATCATTTCATTTACAATTGATAGAGATCTTGATAAAAAAAAGTAGGAGATGCCGTTCTGCCCTTCATGGTTACATAGAAGAATGAGGGGTCAGTGAGGGTCTCTTTCTATTTTTACAAGCTTGTCTTTATGTAAAAGATCACATGAATCTCTTCCGTTGGTTTAACAAAGTTCGAAAATTTGTTAATGAGAGCCAGCAGGGAGCTTCACAGCTTAGTGGATTTCAATGTAATTATGAGTCATACAGAAGTCTTGATGAATACCCTTCCGTGCTAGAAAATAGAGAGAAATTGAGAAAATAGAATGAGAGTCAAGGTACTCCTTCCGATCTTTGTGATATTAGGTACTGGTATAGCTAATGTTACTCATATAAATAATTGTAATAAACACGCCACGTGGCAGAACAGATTAGTTCCAAAGGAGCCTTAAGTACGGCCAAGTGACAAACTACACAGCAAGTCTGGGCCCACCATACACCATTCTGCCCACACGGTAATCTGGCCGAACCCCTATTGTCCGAAGCCCTATGAATAGCTGAGCCCCCAACGGATGGCATGAAATAGATAGAGGCGCATTGGAGAAGATCTTCATGCTAGATCCTGTATCAAATGTGATGTGACGGCCCATTGAGTACGTAGTCCTACTTCATCAAACAAGTCAAATGTAGTCTTGTGTCAGGTTTAGGATTGCCAAGCCACCACAGCATTAAAAGCGGAATGGCCTACGAATGATTGATTGATGACTACGACAAGAGGTCTCAGCTGTACAGATGAAACCACATGCCCCCTCATCTAACGGCCCTCAATCATCATCTTCTACTATAAAAACATGCTTTTAGCACCATTGGAGGGTAATGCAAATTTACATTTCAAAACCAACCTTGATTCTCCTCAATCCACTCCATAGCCGACCCCCTCTTTACGCACCCAATGATCACAATACAACGTGAGACACTGCATGATTCTCCCCAATAACTTCACCTATAAAGCCGGCGATTTCATCTAAGTATTTGATAATTCGATCTTTGAAGAAGTGATTCTCTCTGTTGGCCACATCACTGGACCATTTTTTAACAGCTAATATATCTTGTTGTGACAGTTCTTCGAGCCATTTATATTTCCTATTCATTTAGTTTGATCTATTGCACTCTTGCGGTTCTTCTATTTTGGCATTTCGTACTTGTATAATTTGCAATTCGTGGATTTCACTTTCGCATGGTGTTGTGTGCTTGATTATTGTCTTAGAACAGTTTCTTATTACCTTTCATATGCTTGGAGTGATACTGAATAGTTTGTGGTGAGATATTGATGATTTGTATTCTTCTTTCTCTTGGTCACTTTCACCATTGGATTCTCTCCTTTCTTTGTTTTCCTAATTTTTGGGGTGAAGGGTAAAAAGAGGTGTCAAAATGTGTTGAGCAACACCAAGCCGGGCCAAGACTGGTCCACCTGACAACTGTCTAGCACGGTCCATTTTGCCAGTGATTATCAAAATGAATGTCATTTGAGGAATAGAAATGTCCTTAGAATCCAAAATGATTTTTGCAAAATTATGAAAGGTGTATAACTAAAAGAAATTCAAGCAATAAAGTCTTGTTCTCGATATATTTGAAGCGGATTATAAATTTATTGATTAATCTACCGAAGATTCCAATAATACACCAAATGTTAAGGTTAAACGTGTACACATAAGAACTTGGCATTATTATTTCTGATTGGAAGATGACTCAAACCAAGTTCTGCTCGTCATCTCACATGTAACACACATAAAATTAACTTTTCTCTGCAAAATACACCAGAAAAATATCCTCAGCCTCCAAAACGGAGGAAAACTAGTTCCTCGTTCTGTACCACTGAGGAACGTCGTCTAATCCCAAATCCTCTATAATTGAAGAACGATATTGGGACAAGCAGTAAATTAATACTCAACAACAAAAAGGACATATGATCAATCCATTCTCATTGCATTCTGAGCAATTCATTGCCTCACCATCCCCTTCAGGAACAATTTTTCGACTTCCATTGCAGTTAAAACACACTAAAAACCTTATTCCAGCACAACCTTCACAGGGTCCTTCAGATTTAGCAATAGGAATTCCTTCAAGAAGTGGCTTTAACTTTCCTTGTTCATGCATTCCCAAAACCTCTGCAGCTCCTCCAATGTACCTTCCCTTAATGAACAGCCTTGGAGGCACTAATTTTTCACCCGAAATCTTCCATAACTCGTCCCTATACTCTGAATGCATTGACACGTCCCTCTCGTAAAACATAACCATCAAGTTCTCCAATAGAGACCGGATTGTATGACAGTTGTTGAATGTCTTTCGTATCCCTCTAAGGCCTGTGGTGTAGAGAATAACTGTGTCGCTACCCCCTGGTGGACATTTCTCTTCAAATTCTAGTAGAGGATCAACAGCTTCCTCGATTTTTCTAGATTTTAAAGGGGGGCCTTCGTCGATTTCTTGCCAATTTATTTCCTCCATTGGAACCCTTCTCTCTGCCTCCTCTTGGGCTTTAACTTCCATTACTGCCTGCTGAAAGGCTGCAAGAAGATTTGGGTCAAAAAGGGATCCTGAGTCCAAATCTGGCCGCCTGAACGACGACACATCAATCTCAGGTAAAGGGACATGGTTTTCATCATCTTTTTGACATTCTGTAGATTCCAAAACCTCATTCTTTGACTCAGATAAGATAGAAATCTCTTTATTTTCTTCGAAATCATCTGGGATTTTTGACTTTTTTCTTGGATAAACATTCTCTTTATCATTGATGTCGTCATCAAACTCCAATTCTTGGTCTTCAAGATCCCTCATAAGCTCTGTAACATCAATGATCTCTGATTCTTGCTTCAATCCATCATTCTCCACAACATTCTTGGGATTTTCTTGGATGGAAACCAGGGGTTTAGGGGCTACGGAATTCGACTTAGGTGGCGAAGTACATACATAGCTTTCAAATGAATTTACCTGAAGAAATCTTTCTGGTTTCAAATACCCAATTGTTTTGATTGTCATCAATTTCTTCATTAGCCTTCCTTTTACTCCCTTCATCTTCAAAATCTGGTTCAGGAATTCAAGATTTTACAGCTATATTAAAAATTGGAAGAGAGTAAAATGGGTTTTTAAGTGTCAGAAGAAATTAGGAAAGACAAGCTTTTTCTTCTTCAATCCGACAGCCAGCCGTTGCAGAGGAGAGAGAGAGAGAGAGATACTGATGTCAAGAGATAACGGCTAGAATATTTTGAAAATATATATGATTTGGTGGGAAGAGGTGCATTGTAGCTGGTGTGGACCAAAGAAAACTTGGATATCGGTCCGGATGGTTACGAGTCGGGTCACAGGTGGGATGGGGGTCAATCAATGGATGGAGACAAAAAGAAAATTTTTGAGTTAAATGACCATGGTATTTAATACCAACCACTTTAGATAGGTTTAATGTGACATTAAATAAAGAGTAATGTTATTCATTTTCAGTGGTGTTATAAACACAGTCTAGGTGGTTCTAAATGATAGGTTAAATGAAATGTGAAATTAAATTACCTTTTTAATTTCACCTATCATTTAATGTCACATTAACGCTACCTAGACTGTGTTTGTAACCCCAGTGGAAATGAATAGCATTACTCTTAAATAAAAGGTACACTTAAATGAATCACATAATTTCATCGTTCATTGAGTCGACGGGTGTTATAGTACCAATGGTGCCAAATATTATTATTCTTTTTTTAAGCCATTGTTTGGCACTGATTAGAATCTAGATTTTAATCTAAATCAAAGTCAATAGTTAATTTTAACCACATATTTTATGGGTCCTACAATATTTCAACCACACATTTCATCAACTTTTATCAAAATTTTCGAAAAATCTGAGTTTTATCCCCATCTAACAAGGACTATATCAATTTTGTAGTTGTACTTTTTGGCCGTTTCTTCATAAATAAAGAACGTGTGAATACTTTAGGAATTGGATCCTCATTCGATATAGTAGTTGTGTAGTGTAACAATCATCAATTACCAATGTTCTAAAATGCGTAATGCGTTGTGATGCGTCGAGGCCGAGAATCAAGAATCACAAGTTTAGGCGTGTCAATGCGAAGAATAAGCGCCATAATGTGTTTCGTATTTTTAAGGCATTAAATATATNTGTTCTAAAATGCGTAATGCGTTGCGAAGCGTCGAGGCCGAGAATCAAGAATCACAAGTTTAGGCGTGTCAATGCGAAGAATAAGCGTCATAATGCGTTTCGTATTTTTAAGGCATTAAATATATTTTTATATAACAAAATTAGATTTTTTACTAAAAAAAAAATAAAAAAATTAGGCGGCATAATGCGCCGCATTTTAGAACAAAAACGCATTTTTCCGTGCATACCCGAATTTGACTCATTTTCTCCGCGTGTCGCGCCTAGGCGGCGCATTTGCGCGCATTTTAGAACATGGTCAATTACTACTAGAGCAATAAACAACATACACAATCAACCACTTTCTGCCCATAACAAATATTTAAAATCTCGTAAGCACCATAATATAAGCTACAATAGGAACCCAAGCCCCACTTGTGTTCACATGTAGCCACGTGTAAAGGAAATCGCTCCTTGAAATGCAAGCGACCAAAATGTTCTAGCACGGGGTTGATCAACACAATATACTATTTGGAGGACCATCTTCAAACATGCAGGAATGAGCAATAATTGTTATGTAAAGACTAGAGAGAGGAGTTGTCTTGCTTTTAGTATTTGAAATTGCATTAATCTTAAAATGATACAAGAGAGTGCATTTATGGTATTTACAATTGAGGCTATGACCATTGTATGAAGCACATGTGGCTTCATCCGACCCGCTTGGACATTCCATCACCCACTTGGCTTATGTTGCATCTGATTATCTTGAAAAAGGGGAGCCGTCTATAGTCTATATATACACTCATGGCCAATATGCTAACATGAATGGACGTGTCTGGGTTGCAATTGTCACATCAATTGTTTTCACAAGATTTTCACAAAGGATCTTCTTAGGAAATGTTTATGGTCCGAAGCTCTTAGGGGCTAGGGTGCTTCAGCTAAAGGAACTTCGAATTGTTGGTGCTTTGGTCAATTGGGCTTCCTCTCATTGATCAATATGTCTTCATGGATTCGATTGTCTTTTATTGTGATGACCTGGATTGCTCCACGTGGGGTACCGCGTGAGTCTCGGTGGCGAGACATAACAATAGTCCTCTAAATCCATGTACGATTATTCATATAATGCTTGGACTTCATTTGTATGAAGTTTTTTATTTGGGGCGAGCGTTTTCCTACAATGGTTAATTTTTTGACAAAACGCATTGTACACCTCCATAATAACTAAGTTGTATGTATCCATGTACGAGTTTGTTTGGCAAAGTTATTTTGAGTAGAGTTTTTGTCAGTAGAGCTTTTTCAGTAAGAATTGTTATTAAAAATGGTTGACTATTTGATTGTCAATACAAAATATAATGTCAACATTAATGCTTTTTACATATTTTCCGTTCCAGAACAAGAATTACAAAACCAAACCTCCCCCATTTCCTTTCTTATAATCAAAACTCCCAAATTTTGTCTTTTATCTTTTGTTAGGTTGTATCATTGAAAATAAGTATACTATAGAACCAAACAGCTCGATTCTATAATTAAAGTTAGACTGACAATTTATTTACAATATATCCATTAATTCTTGGTTCGGTTTGCATGAACATAAATGTGTACAATAATGTAACATTTCATCAGCACATAGAAACAGGTAGCAAAATAAAATATGGTGAACAAACTAGAGAAAATGTATCTCGATTTATCCCCTAACGAAACTCAGGGATACCCCAAAATCCAACCGTGCACGTAGAAATTCTCTGAACTCCGAAGGAGGAGTTGACAGTGAGCCTGAATTTCAGGACTACATGATGATTAAGCATTCTTAAAATCTCATACACTAAAGCTAATATATCATATAAAATATTGCAAGTTGTGACTTGTATTTGTTGGTCTAAAAAGGTGGAGTACAGCAATGGAAATCAAAAGAATAAGAAGATGAAGATGAAAAATAATATCGAAACAAGACTTGATCACGAAATGAAATTGTTGTCCTCAAACGATATTTGCCTTTACCACTGTGCTTTTAAGAATTGAAAATGACAAATAGTTTGTAGGATTATCAAGCTTTAATGAAGAAACAGCAAAAGATAAATGATTCTTCAAGTTGAACAAGTGAAAGTATTGAAATTTGATTTCTTCAATAATTTGGATGAACAATGGAATGATTTTCAATTGTATTTTGGAATGATAACTAACATGTTTATATAGTTCTCAATCATTCCTACACGAAATGGTATCAACTCATATGGAAAAAGTGCATTGCTTCACAAGAAAACCATCAAAAAATTCAATCTAACAGTCAGATTTTACACTATGTGACCACATATGCTATAACTATGCGGTCGCATAATATAGCATGGGTCACCATTTTTTTTTTCCTGATGGCCGCCATGCGACCTCAAGCCACAATGACCTATACGGTCACATAGGCCAATAATGTGGCGTCAAAGGTGGTTTTTCGTCCTCTTGCCAATTCACTCATCCATGGTTTCTTCTCGTGATTTTTGAACAATAATTCTAACAGTATTTTGCTTTAAGCATGCTTAAAATATCCTAGTGATAATTTTTTCAAAACCATTAAGAGTATAAATCTTAACGCTATAATCAAATACCAGTATGAAAATATTAGTCTCGCCTAACTAGGAAAAAACATATCACATACACCCCCCCAAAAAAATTAATAATAATAATAGTAGTACTAGTACTAGTACTAGTACATCACTGCTGGGCACACTGCACCCTTTCAGGTTGCTGCTTCCTACGCATCTCTTCTTCATTGTTTTTTTTTTTTTTTTTGATACCCAGGTATCCCAGCTTGGCCAGACTAATTCCTGGACCTCTAGCCACCGGCCCCTCAGCGACTCGAGGAGGTAAACCGCGGATTATGCCTCAACTGGTTCCCAGGTTCCCCTCACCAACTATACACTTATGCGCACAAGGGATCTTCCTCCGTAGTGATTGCTCCATACCAAATAAATATGGCCGCAGGTTCCCACCAGGATTCGAACCTCCACCTTGCCGCTGGAAGCGAGTTATATGCTGATTGTTCCGCCAGTTGAGCTGTGCCCCTGGGGGCCTCTTCTTCATTGTTAATGTCATGTAAAGTAGTCTCCTCACATTCATCCAATTCCATGTCTCTATTTTGGGTTGTGGCCACAGTGAAATGAAAGTATAATTTCCCTCTCATGAATGGCCTCTGGTAGACGGGCATCCCTTCATCATTAATGGCCTTGAATTGATCTGTTGTCCCGAGGACAAATGTTAGTGTTTTAATGTATAAAAAAGAGTATGAAATTCTATCAGTGGCAGAAACTCGAGATCCAAGAATCGGTGAATCTTGCTAAACTTGAACAAGGAGCTGTTATTTGTAAAAGAAAAAGAAGAACAGCAAGAAAAACAAAATCACAAATAAGCACACCGGAGGGGTCATAAAAATGAGAAAAAACAGAAATAAACAAACCAAAATTAATTTTCACCATAAGGTCAGCAAATTGATGTTGCTTCTCTTCGAATTCCCCAAGATTTTCTAGATAGTTAATCGCTTGTAAATAAACTCACCAGGTTTGACTTCTCCAGGTTGGCATTTAATGAGGAGCTGCCTACTGTCCGGATGAGTCAAGATAAATAGGAAGCCACATTGTGCTTCGGTCAGGGTCAAGGTGTGTTCAACAAATAGATCATCACTCTTCCGCTTAAACTTAGGGTGCTCCTGTTTTAAGACAAACACAATGTCACCTGCAACCGTGTCTGGCTGCAAAAATCAAAATTCAGTTAAAATCAATCCTAAAAAGAAACTTCTTTAGTCAAATAATGGCCTCGTCAGCAGGGGCGGAGCCAGGAAATTGGTTCAGGGTGGACACAATTTAGTCGACCCCGAACTCTGAATTTTTGGTCATGAATTTAATGATGATAAAATTATAATATTTTGTACTCCAATCACTGTGTGAATTTTTTTGTATAGATTTTATCCCTTTTAAGCATTATAAGAGTTTATATTATTTATTCACCAGCTCTGGTGACAATCTCAGTTGCAATTAGGAATCAAATCAGATCCTCCCAATCCTACACCCTCACCTGCACTCACATAGCATATTTGTCCAATACCCAAGACAATTAAATTCATCAATCTCAATCTCATGCTTTTAAAATAAAATTCTAGTCTTCTGTTTTCTTTTAATCACTTGTGTTGGGGATTTGGGCTTCCCCCTCCCAGCTAAATATCAGTGCAGATTACAGAAAAGAAAATGGCAAAGCAATATTGTAGAACCAGAAGCACAACAGATTAAAAGGCAAAAGAAACAGGAAAATCAGCAATAAAATGAACCAGCAGAAGAAGAAACACAGAACAAATTTTAACCAGGAAGATTTCTTCCTCAGCCTTTATTGACAAAAGACTACATTCAATTTAGCAATATAAATTCCCAAATCAATAATCTGCGGTTAAAAGGCTTCAGTTAAAAGTTAAAACCTACATCTCCATTTCAATGTTCCTCGAAGAAAAATCAAAAACTGAAAAAAGGCCAATAAGGAGCCACGATGTTTAATTAACATTTCATCAGTTCATTCTCACTATTTCTAATAAAGCAAAATTCATCCACTTCATCATTACACGCCAATCGCCATATAAACTATAAAGCCCCAATTTAGAACCCTCAAGGCTAAACAGGGATTAGAATTCGATTTAAACTTGCACAATTGCATTCTATTTTTGAAAATCAATTACCCAAAACACATAGAATATATCTCAGATTCTTAGTCTCAGCATGAAAAAGTAAAACTTGAAAAAATTATTAGAACATAAAGGTCATACCTGTTGAGAAATTTCGCCTGAGGGAGAGGACAATAGCGACAGACAAGTGGATAACACCGGTCACCGGAGGGAGAGGCACACAGGATTACAGGAGGGTGGAGTTACATGGCGCTACCTAGAGTGGAGGAGATTAATAGAGGCAGAGGTTACTGGTGAGAGTTTGAGAGATACGGACGACGGCGAATGAAATTCAGTGACGGGTGACCTGAGGTTTTTACGTTTTTGGATTGGACTGGGTTACCTCATACTTGGGATGGGTAGGTCCTGGGCTAGAAGCAACAAAAGTTTGAAAAAAAATGAGCCCAGAAGTTAAAAAAAAAAAATTCAGTCCAGAAGTTCAGGCCCACCCTGGACTGTATTGGGCTCCGCCCCTGTTGCAGACGACGGATGAAGTTCATGAAAGAGCCATCCATTTCTTTAAATCCTTGCTTTCGGTTTCTCCTGTTACTTTAGAAAACTCGGAAATGGATTTAACACAACCAATTATTACAGCCGAGGACAATCTCTTCTTGTGTAGATGTCCATATATGGATGAGGTTAAAGAGGCACTATGGTCTATTCCTTTTGATAGCAGCTCGGGGCCCCATGGTTTTAGTGCTAACTTTTTTGTCCATTCTTGGGATATTGTCAAAGAGGATCTTTTGGAGGTGGCTAAGGAATTTTTTAGTGGAAATCCTTCGACTAGGGCGCTGGGTGCTACTAACATTGTGCTAATTTCTAAGGTGGAAGCTCCAAGTGATTTTGCACACTTCGGCTCATTAGTCTCTGCTCGGTGGTTTAAAAAATTCTGTCTAAAATTATGTATTAGAGTCCCACATTAGCTGGTGATATTTACACGATCCACTTAAAAAAGTGAGGACAATCCTCCCCTAACAAGCCGGTTTTGTTAAGTTGAGTTAGGTCCAATATTTTTTCTAATATGGTATCAGAGTAGACCCAGTTTTACAATGTTGGGTGCACCCAATACCGATTTGTTCACAGTTGTTTGGCATGGTCCACGCTGTGCGTGNCAATCCTCCCCTGACAAGCCGGTTTTGTTAAGTTGAGTTAGGTCCAATATTTTTTCTAATATGGTATCAGAGTAGACCCAGTTTTACAATGTTGGGTGCGCCGAATATCAATTTGTTCACAGTTGTTTGGCATGGTCCACGCTGTGCGTGAGAGGGCATATTAGAGTTCCACATTGGCTGGTGATATTTACAATATCCACTTAATAAGGAGAGAGCAATCCTTCCCTGACAAGCCAGTTTTGTTAGGTTGAGTTAAGCCCAATATCATTTCTAACATTATGGTTGCCGCTTAGCACCTCTTCTTGATGGTTTGATTTCTCGAGAACATGCAGACTTTATTCGGGTAGAAGTATTTTTTATAATATTTCTATATCTCAAGTGTTGGAGCCTGGCCTACATAAAAAGGCTAGGGGTGGTAATATTTTAATGAAGCTCGATATGGCAAAAGCCTATGATAGGGTCAATTGGAGTTTTTTTTATGGTAGTTTTAAAGAGATTTGGTTTTTCACATGAGTGGAGAAAACTCATTTTCAACTATATCTCTTTGCCATTTTTTTCCCTTCATGCTTAATGTAACGACACAAGGTTTTTTCAAGCCTTCTCGCGGGCTGAGACAAGGTGATCCCTTATCACCATATCTTTTCATTTTAGCGCAAGAATTACTCTCGAGGATGATTAATCATGATTTTAAAGCTGGATGTGGGACACCTTTACAGACAGGAGGTATGTTGGTTCATCATCTTGCATATGCTGATGATTTACTCTTGTTCTTAAATGGTAGTAAACGATCGGTTATTAATATGCTTAGGATTGTTAATAAGTATGAGAGGATTTCTGGACAGTTAGTGAGCAAAGTAAAATCTTCTTTGTTTTTCTCGAAATATATTTCTTTGGCAGAATGGAGGGTTTTATTGGTTTTCACATGGTTTAAGAGGGAGGCTAGCCATGAACGTAGCTGGGGGTTCCTCTTTACACATGTCAGTTAACTGCCCATATGCTTGATCCTCTGGTTATTAAAATTTAAAAGAAGTTGACGGGTTGGAAAAGCCGTCTTCTATCATTTGGTGGTAAAATTATTTTAATCACACATGTTCTTTGCAGCATGCCTATTCATATTTTATCTATGCTTAACACACCGAGGGGATCCATAATGTTTTAATTGGCATTTTTTCTTCTTTCCTCTAGGATTCATCTGATGGTAGTAAGATACAAAAGTGGGAATCTTGGGAGAAAATTTGCCCACCTTTGGAAGATGGGGGGTTTAGGGAGATCTCTGTACCTCATTACTCTTGAAGTTTGCATGAGAATTATTGTTGGTGTTGTGGTGTGATCCAAATTCCATGTGATTTGTATTTGGTTGATTGGAGGAAGTTTAAGGTATTTAGATTTTTAGAGTTATAAGTTGTGGAGATCAAATTTCAATGATAATTAGTAG
>CAIGRT010198777.1:0-10067 GCA_903798405.1 Fraxinus platypoda | reverse complement strand
TATATAGAGTTGTACAACAAAGTGTAAGAACTTGTTAACGTAGATTCAAAGTTACATGAAATTAAGATGATGTCTCTTAACCCTGGAATGTCTAAGTTTTTAGTTCCACCACAAAGGATTAATTGTGACTTGAAAGTGAAGTGGTTTTTTTCTATTTGTAAAAACTATTCTTTTTTCATGACTATTTCGACCAAAGTTGCAGATGAGTGTGATTGTGTAAGGGAGTTTGAAATAGATGGTAGAATAGAAACTAATGGTGGAGTAGAAAAGGGAGATGTGAGCAATCAAAATGAAGTTGTGCAATATTATGGCGATTATGGGAATGATAACGTAGAAGGAAACTCTGTGGATTGGGATAACTTGAACATAATTTAAGGTAGTTATGAAAAACAAGATTTCCAAGATAAATCTTCCCGTAGAGATGAAAACAATGTTGATTTCATCATGCAAGAGGACATTATCGGTATTTCAACACAAGTTGTGAGTTCAATTCCTTATAAATCATGAGTTAGGATTTCGAAAAATGAGGATGTACACAATGAGAAATTATCTCCAACTAAAAGTTCTTTGATATAAAAAATCCAGCTCCTTGCTGTGAAGTACAAATTTGAATTAAAAGTAAAGAAATCAAATAAGAGTGTGTATATAGTCGTTTGTGTTGGGAAAAGTTGCAACTGGCGTTTACGAGCAACGAGCATAGATGAATTTGAGGTGTTTCAAATACAAAAATATTATGACCGTCACACTTGCTCCATGAGTGTTTGTCACATGGATAATAGACATGCTACCTATTCGATAATTGGAAAGCACGTAGTTCCAAAGTATCGGGATGTAGGTGTTTGAAAATTGGGCATAACTGCATCACTTGTACAAATCGTGTACCACTCAGCGAAAGACATAAACAATGAAGACAAGACGACACATATGCAGCTTTCTGTAGTGTTATGATATATATAGCTTTTGTAACATTGAAAAAAGATGGTGGTGTTATGTTATTATGTACTACTTTTGTCATTTTGAAATGCAAACTATTTATAATGTTTGAAACTATTGATTTTATTGTTGTCTTAGACTTGATGAAGCCATAAAGGCACATATACTACTTTTTGTTACAATAAAACATCACTAGTGTCGTAACGACACTTATGCCATTTTTAAAACGGTAACGACATTTGTGCTGTTCATTTTTTCATGTCGATTAAGTAATGAGCATATCTCTCAAATGTTGCAAGCAGCATGTCCATCCTGAAACTTAAACATGTTCAGCTTATCGATTATCGAGTCTCAGACGAGTTGTAGATGCTTATACTTGTGTTTATAGGCAGAACGACACAAATGTCGTCAAATGACACTAGTGTCGTTCTGTTGATTTCTCCAATATTTTACTTCTTTTCTAGCACAACCACCTCAAGCATTGGATCCCCTAACTTAAGAAAGTCAGAAATGTTGATTATGTGACAAATAACGGTAGAATTGACATAGATTATATGATATTCAGCGGTGAAATCACAAGTCTAGGTCTATATTTGTTAGAAAGTATAAGTAATGAACTTTTCTCTCGAATGTTGCAAATGATATATCCATCTTGCAACTTAAATGAGTTTAGCTTATCGATTATCGAGGTTTGGATGGGTCGTGAGTGCTTATATTTGTGTTTATAGACAAAACGACACAAGTGTAGTTAAACGGTACTTGTGCAGTTCTACTGATTTCTCCAATATTTTACTTCTTTTTCGGCTCAACGACCTTAAGCATTGGACTTCCTAACTTAAGAAAGTCAGAAATGTTGATTATGTGACAAATAATGGTAGAATTGACATAGATTATATGATATTTAATGGTGAAATCACAAGTCTTGATCTACATTTGTTAGAAAATATAAGTAATGAGCATATCTCTCGAATGTTGCAAGCGGCATGTCTATCTTGAAACTTAAATGAGTTCAACTTATCGATTATCGAGGCTTGGATGGGTCGTGGCTGCTTATACTCGTGTTTATAGACAGAACAGAACAAGTGTGTTCTATTGATTTCTCCAATATTTTACTTCTTTTCTAGCGCAATGACCTCAAGCATTGAATTCCCTAAGTTAAGAAACTCAGAAATGTTGATTATGTGACAAATAATAGTAGAATTGACATAGATTATTTGATATCTAATGGTAAAATCACAAGTCATGATCTACATTCGTTAGAAAGTATCAGCAATGAGCATATCTCTCAAATGTTGCAAGCGGCATGTCCATCTTGAAACTTAAATGAGTTCAACTTATCAATTGTAGGGACTCAGACGGGTCGTGGCTGCTTATACTCGTGTTTATAGACAAAATAGCATAAGTGTTGTTACACTACACTTGTGTCGTTCTATTGATTTCTTCAATAATCTACTTCTTTTCTAGCACAACGAACTCAAACATTAGACCTCTTAACTTAAAAAAGTCAGAAATAATAATGGTAGAATTGACATAGATTATACGGTATCTAGTAATGAAATCACAAGTCTAGATCTACATTCGTTAGAAAGTATAAGTAATGAACTTTTCTCCCGAGTTTTGTAAACGGTTTGTCCATCCTGCAACTTAAATGAGTTCAACTTATCGATTATCGACGCTCGAAAATTTTTCGGACTGCTTATACTTGTGTTTATAGACAGAACGACAAACGAAACTTGTGTAGTTCTATTGATTTTTCCAATATTTTACTTCTTTTCCTACGCAAAGACCACAAGCATTGGGCTCCCTAACTTAAGAAAGTTAGAAATTTTGATTATGTGACAAATAACAGTAGAATTGATATAGATTATATGATATCTAACGGTGAAATCACAAAACTTGATCTACATTCGTTAGAAAATATAAATAATGAGCATATCTCTCGAATATTGCAAGCGGCATGTCCATCCTTAAACTTAAATGAGTTTAGCTTATCGATTATCGGAGCTCGGACGAGTCGTGGCTGCAAACGACACCTGTGCCACTCTTATTATTTTTTCAATATTTTACTTTCTTTCAAGTACTACGACCATAAGCATTGGACTCCCTAACTTAAAATAGTCAGAAATGTTGATTACGTGACAAATAGCAGTAGAATTGACATAGATTATATGTTATCGAACGGTGAAATCACAAGTCTTTATCTACATTCGTTAGAAAGTATAAGTAATGAGCGTATCTCTCAAATGTTGTAAACAGCATATCCATCCTGCAACTTAAATGAGTTCACCTTATCAATTATCGTGGCTCGGACGGGTCGTCGCTGCTCATACTCGTGTTTATAGGCAGAACGACAAAAATATCATTAAATAGCACTTGTGTCGTTATGATGATTTCTCCAATATTTTGCTTTACTTGAGGAAGTCAGAAATGTCGATTAGCCGTTTTAGACACTTGTTTATTGATAGAACGACACAAGTGTCGTATAACGAGACATGTGTCGTTATGATGATTTCTCCAATATTTTGCTTATTTTCAGCACAACGACCTCAAGTATTGGACCCCCTACTTAGGAAAGTCAGAAATGTTGATTATGTAACAAATAGCAGTAGAATTGACTTAGATTTTATGATATCCTGTGGTGAAATCACAAGTCTTGATCTACATCGTTAGAAAGTATAAGTGATGAGCTTATCTCTCAAATGTTATAAACGACATGTCCATCCTGCAACTTAAATGAGTTTAGCTTATAGATTATAGGGGCTCGATTGATCGTGGATACTTGTACACGTGCTTATAGATAGAACGACACAAGTGTCGTTTTCATGGACTTTTATTTACAAACATAACGATAGTTATACCATTCTAATAGACGTTTTCATATTAGTAATGGCACAAGTGTCATTTTCTACTTAGTAACGGCACTTGTGCTTTTCTCGTAGTTCTTTTCATAACTCAATAACGGCACAAGTGTCGTTCTCATGGACTTTTATTTACAAATATAACGACAGTTATACGTTCTAATAGATGTTCTCATCTCAGTGTCGGCACAAGTGTCATTTTCTACACAATAACGACACTTGTCCCATTCTCATGAACATGTTTGCGTATCATTTATAACATCACTTGTGTTGTTATCGTAGATCTTTTCATAACTCAGTTATACCGTTATAATAGAAATGCATAAGAACATTTAAATTAAGGGTATCAAAACTGTAACTACAACAATATTTAACTAATATTTAACGTGAAGCAATCATGTACATTTGAAAATTCATTCTCCAGTATATTAATACAAAGAATAACTTCAAAAACATTCACTAAATCTACGGATCAAAGTGCCATGCAAATATCCCTGCAGCTAATTTCTTCTTCCAAATAGACATATATTCTGGACGAACCAAATCCATATTCAATTGAGCTTGCAAAATTCTATGTAGTTCATTGTGAACAACCCACAATCAGATCTGTAATAATAATGAGAAAAAATTTAGATAGAAATGACATACATGAAAGAATTCATAGATGTTGGTGCTAAATGTTAGATTACACTAAGCTTACCCATTTGTTTGTCCAGGAACTACAACCCTCTAATAATGGAACATGTTGGTGTTAATTTTTTCTTCACTCACTACGTGTACCTTTATCAACCGGGGAAAGACCACTTGAATAGGCTTCATATATTCGGCCAGCTGAGCAGCACGGATGTGTTTTTGTAAACTATAATAAATATAAATAGTTCGCTCCATCAAATCGATCTTAAGTGTAAACCAGTGAAAACCCGGTACACATTAAGGAACATGCAAAAATCTACAATTACTCAAGTGTTTACTAAGCATTGGTGAAGCCCCTTCAACATAATCGACGAGCTCTTGGTCGAATACGTAGTTACCATTTTTCTTCTTAGGTGTACCCATTTTTAGGTAGGCTTTCTTGACAAGTAGCCAAAAAATAACAATCCAATATGGCACAATCTTGCTGAAATATATGTAGATATGTCACTGTCCTTTCCCTAATGTGGTATAAGGCCTAGTCGACGTGCTGTACGACTGAGCATGATTAATTAAATGTGTTATTTATGTAGTAATAATTCTGATATACAGATATTACTTACATCATCGATAAGCCACCCAACATCTTTCAATAGTTCATCGAAGAATTTTCTTCACACTTCACAGATAGCCAAAGTTACTACATCGGTGTAACAACTATGATATCGAACTAAGCTAACATGTAAATCGAAAATTATGTGCTTCAATGTGACAACTACTTGAATAGAATAAAATACCCCTGCGATGCATTTGCCAACCACTTGTTGAGGTCTCAACTTTTGCGGGATCTACTTCCCTTAAAGGGTCATATACGTGAATGTTAAACAATTTTCTCCTCTTTAAGAGATTAGTGTATAGAGAAAGTACCACTACTGCTTTTCCCTTAACTCAATGCCGTTGTTGGTACACAACTATGGCACATGAAGGATCCGGCACAAATCCTACAAATGGAACCCAAAAAAAAAAAATAGCTTATTGCAAAGAGTAACAGAGAGAATATACCATCATCATATATAGGAAAAGCCTCGTGTTGTTTATTCGGTGTGACTTCTTCGTTAGAGAATCTTCAATAATCAGCTCCTCTTCCACTATTGCCTCTTCATTCCGTTGATTGTCTGTACTAAAAGCACCATCATCAAATCCACTTCTTTTCGTCTGAACTCTACATCTACCAACCAATTGGGGAAACAAATCAATTTTCCTTTCCACTCGATTGAAGTGCTATGACATCTCACCTCATTGCCTTTCCTCAACTCCTTTTATTTCTTTTTTTATTATGTGAGTGATATAATCATAAGAAGAGGGTGGTGGTCGTCCTGCTATTTTAGATAAATGGTCTATCCGATGTCTTAGGACATTGTGGGTGACCTTTTCTTGATGGTGCATCATCACTCTCAGATTTGTTTTCCACCATCATCCTCAAACGTGATATTATCCAGCTTAGGATCCGCTTCATCATCAAAAGGTCTGGATTCCTGCCAAAATGGCTCCAGCATTTCATCATTTGTAGGATTTAGCATACGATGTACCTCAATCCCAAAAAACAAGAATGTATAATTATTCAATAAATTGTTTAGTTATAGTTCCAATATGCCAAGTAGATTTTAATAAACAAAACTGACATTTGACGATTCCAAAAATGTGTAAAGTATTTCTCCCCTAAGTTGCTTGCACATTTTCCAGCCTATCATTCTTGGAATTCTAGAATAATCTGTCACACGACCAAATCTCTTTCCAACACTAGGAATTGCTTCAACTGCCCAAATATGTACAATCAGAAATTAAATTTTCAGTAACATAATTTAAAAAATGTAATGTATAAAGTAGTTTTAGAATATATTATCATGATTGCAAGAGGAAATCCATGTAGAGAATAAGGATCTCTGAAAATTTGTCTAATTCTTCAACATTTTTCTCAACTTACATTTAAATACCCTAGTAGTGTACTCATACGCTTTTTCCCCCATGAAGTTGTTAAATCTATCAAGATCATCCACAAAATAAAACCACCACGGGTTAATATATGTATTTTCCCTTGCTTTCAAAAGTACATATACCAATATAACGAGGATGCCCAACTTATATTTTTCACTCTTATGCTTGCAACGTTTGAAAACATCTAACAATAAACCTCTCTTTATTTTGTCGTTGCTACACTTAAAACGTTCTTTCATGAGTCTACAATTCTGCCCTAGCGTCAGATCCTCGTCCTCCATATCCCTAGCTTTAAGCCCAGTAACCAATGTGAACTCTTGCAATATTGTCTCCAATTTTAATCCATACTTTATTTTCTTTTGAGGAACTTATTGACCTCATAATTAACTGGTGGACCAATTGTGATACAAGCTTAATGTCCCTCAAGCTCAACAAATCTCCAAAGCAGGAGTTTGTGAATAGGTCTTGATGCTTATCATCCAAGCTGTAGAAAACTTCATCAATCAATTTCATTCTACAGATATGACGTTGACTATATCTTCAGCATCCATTTTTCCTAATGAAAAATGCAAAACAATAATTGAGTTATGAATCTTATTTCTCAAAGCAATCATTTACCAAAGTTTGACAAAACTAACAATGGACAACATTTGAGCATTCTCCATATATAAAGATGAAAGAGCACTGTTAGATAAGAACAAACAACTAGAGGACATCACAAGTTTTCAAGAGAAAGCAACAAAAGATCATGTATCAAGAAACTCTCAAAAACATTCAAAAGAAATTGCATGCCTAGTATCCGTGGTTATTGCTATTAAAGTTTAGAACAAACAAGCATCATGCAGTCAATCTATGTTTCTCTTCACAAACTATATAAAAAAATCGAATCCAAAATTGGGAATAAACACATGACAATTAGACCCCCTCTCAATCAACTCAAGGGATTTTTAATGCATTAAAGCATACATTTTAGTTGGCCATTCGAAGGCCATTTCAATCAAGATTACCAAATAGCAACATCAAGACCAATAATGTGCATTTTAATTGGAAGTTAAGTTCTAGCAAAATAGAATGAAGCCTAATCAAATTGAGTTATGAAAGCACTAGAAATGCAGTGGATCCTGTTAGATTGAGCTTACATTTCTAACAAATTTCAAATCATTTTCCATTTTTTTAAAGAATCTAAGATTATTGGTATAAATTTGTCTATCACCGTTCACTTTCATGATAATTTAACCCAAGTTATGAGTTGCTTTCTTTTCCTTGTTTACTAAAACTGAAATATAGACATTACCATGAAGTCCTCAACATAGACAACCATTAACTATTATATGCGTGATAGCCTAGTTTGCTTAAGCCCCATAATCCATACTCTCAATTCAACTTCAGCTTGCAGTTTTAATGCTATAATATAATCAAAATAAAAGATAAGAAGAATCAAAGCACGTAACATGTAATTTCTGTTTTCTTACTCAAGCCTCAAGGGCACCCCTACTTTGACTTTTTGAGAAAGAACCTACTCCTTCAAGTTACATGTAGACTTTTAATATGTTTTTCTTTCATCCCTTACTCCATTTTGAAACTGTGAGCATTTTAATTTTGCTTCCCAAGACTAAGCATATAGACAAGGAAATTTTCTCAATTTTGATACAAATAAATTATATTAAAGAAAATTAGAGAAACTTTACAAGCAACACATACATCTAATTATCAAGTATTTAAAGAGATTCTAGCCATGTCCCAAATTCAAACCAACACACACTAACTATAAAAATTATTGCAGAAATAAGGTAGATAACTTACTCCTATTGTGTTCACTTCCACCTTCGTAATAACAAGGAGAGAAATTCTGGAATTTTCACAAATTTGTAGTTGAATATTTCACAGTTCCTAAATCTTCAAGTTTCTGAAACTATGCCCGTAAATAATTGATGCTTCCCAGTCAATTGAACTTGACGAAATGTACTTGATTTTACTGTGTTTACAGTGAAGTTGAAGATGATAAAGGGGAAGAAATAAGTTGTTCATTTCAAAAAATAGAGAATAGGGTTTTACAACGGGTGAAATGAGGGGAAATATGGTGATTTTTGAGTTAATAGTTGAAAGACAATTTTCTCGTTTTACCATTTAATACATTTTTTTTTTAAATATGAGTCAAAGGCCATTATTCCAAACTCTTTGCCTAACCCCGGCTAACTGGCCAAATTTCCCTAAGTTAAAAACCTTCAAAAGGGTTTTTAAGATTTTGATTGATACTATGTTATCTCTTAACCAAAAAAATCAATAAGCCCAATTGTTGAATTTGGTTGTCACTTTGGCTGTCACTTTTTTGTCATCATTTGAATGCTAAATTCTGTAACCAAAGTCATGTGATTAAAGTACTATAGTTGGTAGTCTATCTTTTTGTAAATTGTCTAAGTATGGTCTTATGTATGGTTTTGTTGAGTGTAGCATGAAATTTTGGCTATCACGTTCATTGTCAAATGATTGTTTAATTTTGTATCTTAAGTCATGTGATTTAAGTACAATAGTTGGTAGTTTAAAACTTTTGTACAGTTGTCTAAGTATGGTCTTATGTATGGTTGTCAACTTTGATAGATTGAAGTTGGTAGGAAGTTGTTGAAAAACATGTATTTTGTAAGATCATATATTCAGTAAGAAATGAAATGATTGCGTGCTTCTTCCTCCATTCTTCATTCCTTAGAAAACAGAGTATTTCCTTTTCTTTGTTAAAATCGGTAAGCATATTGCAAATACGGTGAGCCTCGTGTAAATACGGTAAGTAGTGTAAAACCGGTAAGAACTCAATTCGGTAAGTTCAAGCTCAGTGTTTTATTACAAATCAGGTAAGCTCATAGCATATCCGGTAAGCTCGTTGCATATCCGGTAAGAGTTGTGTAAAACTGGTGACTTCGAATTCTTGGTTTTTCCTTCCATTTCCTTTGAATCAACAATCTTGCATGGTATCGGAGTTGTATTGATCTTAGAAGGGGAACCATAAGAAGTGAAGGAGAAGAAGAATAGGAGCTACAGATAAAAGAAAATCACCAGCAAAGTTATATTCAAAGGATAGGAAAGAAAAATAGCTTCAATTGGTTTTTCAGCACGATTACCCTCTACCTTCATTGGAAAAACCTATAGCTTTTGGGCTGCTAAGATGAAGGCTTACCTCAAAGCTTATGATTTGTAGGTGATCAAAGATACTAGAGTTGAGCTTCCTCTTTTGAGAGCGAATCAACAGTTGCTCAGATTAAATAGCATAGTGAAAATGTTGCAAAAACGTTCAAAGCACTCTCTTGTATTTAGTTAGCCATTTCAAATGCTATCTTCACAAGAATCATAACTTGTGAGACTACAAAAGAGGCCTGGGATGTTCTGAAAGAAGAATATCAAGGAAATGAAATAACAAGGTAGATGCAAGTACTTAATCTCAGAAGAGAGTTTGAGACTTTGAAGATGAAGAACACAGAGGTTGTAAATGATTTTTCAGATAAGATGAAAAGATTGTAAATCAAATTAGACTTCTAGGAGATGATTTACCAAATAAAAGAGTGGTGGAGAAGGTTTTAATAAGCCTCCCTGAGAAGTTTGAAGCCAAGATATCATCACTGGAGGGTTCAAGAGACCTGTCATCTATAACCTTGGCTGAGT
>CAIGRT010198768.1:0-20806 GCA_903798405.1 Fraxinus platypoda | reverse complement strand
TAGGCAAACGTGCATTGCATGTTGCTTGTACCTAGTATATATATAAATTGCTAAAACTGAACATATATATTTCTTTAACGTTTGATGTTTAACATCCACCAAATGTTATAGTGGTCAAGCTTTCCATAATTTCAAAGGGGAGCACAAAGTCGAACCCAAGACCTCCCACTTACTAAACAAGTGCTCTAAACAACTAAGCTATGAGAGCTACTTGAGAACAAACGAAATCAAAGATATACATCCAAAATAATACATACATTGACACTAAAAAAAAATTAATACGACGAAGCTAGCACGAGGCGGCCGCCGATGCTCGCTAGGTGCTTGTCCGCCGATGCCCCCTTACCCTTCCAACTTGCCCTCCAAAAGAAAAACTATAGAAAAGAGAGGAAGACATTGTTTGATATGTATATTATATATTTTATTTAAAAGATAAAATTAAATTAGGATAGCTAGCCGAGTGAAAATATATGTGATATTTATGTAGAAGGTCGGTGGTTCAAACCCCAGTAGCCACGTGAATACTCAATGATTGAGCCTTGGGGCCTTAATTGATTCTTGAATTATTTTGTTAGTAATTATAGGGCTAAAAAGCTTGATAGAAATTATATTAGATCATCTATAACTGAAACACAATTTTGCAATTGAAGATCCCATGGACAAGGTTCAATAGGAAAACAAAATTATCGGAATGGTGTATGGAGTATTACATTAGATTTATTCCAAATCTTGAGGATGAGCTAAGGCTCTTAATGCTTTCTATATCTATTATTTAGTGGGGTATTCAGATAAAGTGTACCTTAGATAGAAGCACCTAGTTGAGTGTGGAAGTTTGACCGTTTTCTATGAGAATTGAGGGTAATTCTATAGAGCAGTAAAAGAAACTAGGAAAATTCAAGGTCGGATTGAACACAATGCGGAAAATCAATTATGGTGTTAGAAGTCATGAGTTGTGTATTTTATGGTCTCAGTTTGCTACCATAATTATAGAATTCAAAACATAGTTATAGTTGGCAAACTCGATAGAATATACAAAGTTAAGGATCATGTTGAGTGACATGTAAATCTGCATGATTTCTTCCGTTCTCCAAAACAATATTTAGTTTATTTTTTCACGTGGGGGATTGTTAGATATATATCATATATTTTATTGGAAAGAAATAATTAGATTAAGACAGTTAGCCAAGTGAAAATAAGTGTTATTTTATGTGCAAGGTTGGCTTTTCATATCCCACTAGCCACGCAAATATTTAATAGTTTATGAATCAAGAAACCCAAGTTCCCAAAGCCCAATCATCAACAAGTTAAATTTCATTTATATACCTCCATGGTTCGTAGAGGATTTCTTTCCTGCAGAGAAACATTTGAAGACGTCATGAAACCAGAATCTCTGACTTGTTGAACTTTTTAATGGCATATCTGTCTTCATGGCTACATGGATCTTCATTCTTTACAAGATTCTATGAATGGTTATTTCCAAGTACTCCACAAAGATTTGAAGAGTCTCCATCAGATAGAGCTCTTCATTTGCTAATTACTATAAGGAAAAAAGGAGCATCAGCACCCTATGAAACTAATCACAGGACTACCCGTGATCTATGTTTTCTAGCCTTGATATTTCTCTTGACGGGGCAACCAAAATTTGCAGCTCATAAAAGCTTCCTCAGTGGTATGAATCCTTATGTAATTTGATCAATATGTTCACCTAACGAGTACAAAAGCTTTATGACTAATGAGGAAAAGTCAAGTCTCTTGGGCTGCTTGTGTGGCTCATGTATTCAAGGTAAGAAGATGTGGCTCTTACAAATTAGGGGGTATTTGATGCACATTACTGAGGGAATAATGTATTTTAAATAGTGATGTGATAGAAAATATGTGGTTAAAAAATTTTGAAAAATTTTGGATGTGATGAAAAATATTATTTTATTGAAGAATGCACGGTTAAAAATGAGTTTTGAAATAATGAATTTTGAAAGAATGTGGATCAAACAGAGGCTTAATGTATCAGAATCGATGTATACTCGAATGTACAATGTCAAGAAAAGTCACATGCTTTAGACAAGTATCGATACTTGTGCACCAAAAAAAAAAAAACACCGCTCATTAAGCATAGGTAAAGTGCGACTGTTCACACATAGCTCTCCAAAAACAAGTCATTTACATTTCCATTTGTTTCATTCTTATTAAGCCTATTGGCAAAAAGTAAAGTTACTTGATACAATTTTGAGTGGTTCAAGCCTGCCTCCTAACTCAAAATAAATATATGAAAAAAGGCTTGAGAGCAAAATGAGGATATACAATGACTGCAAACCTACTAGGTGTCCAGAAAACAGCTGGGGTTTGGAGAGTCAGCCTCCATATATGCACCTTCCCTACTATTGTCAATGGTCGAAAATCATCAGCCTTTTCTCGTATTCTCATTCTCGGAGATACATCCAAGTATTACTTCTTTAGATGGCCTCGTGTCAGTAATAATTTGTGCATTCTTCCTAAGCATAAGCACCATGTTACATTCCAAGAGCTAAAAGTTCAGTTACTCAGTAATTACTCAGAGAAATCTGCTGGAAGAGCTTTAGCTCATATTATATCTTTCCTCTGTGCATGTGTCTTGGGTAATCAAAAACATACACATTAAAATTATACATAGACAACAAAAGCCACAATTACCCATGAGCATCAACACATTTACTGAATTAGTTTGCACTTTGCAATGTTACTAATTAATTTAATTGAACATGAATTTGTCAAAATCGTCATCAGATATCATAAACCAGCAGTTTAGAATTTTTACTGAAGTTCTAAGGCATTACACATTCCTCATCTTGTCTGAATCTAAGCACACTATCTGCATATGACCAAGTACCATTTAAAAAAAGCAAAAATATGTTGCAAAAGTTGATTGCTGAAGAACAATATGACAGCAACAAATCACAGAAATTTATTGTGTAATGTGTATTTGGTTAGTGTTTGAGAATTCAGACGGAAATACGCTGGTGTCGGTGGATAACCCAATTAATGTACTTTCTTTTTAAGATACAGAATACCTCACCTCTTTAAAAGAAGTAACCCATGCATTGAGAAATTCCAAAGTGGATGAAGTAACAACACATGGAAGATCAAAACATATATTTAATACTCAAAATCTGTTTGTAATCCGACTGTAAGCAGAGCTTCATCATACATTCCATTTGCACTTGCCCTCCAATAACTGTATTCCATGAGACACCATCTCTATCTTTCATTATTTCTGAAACTTTTCTCGCACTATCCAGGCGGCGCAAAGCTACAATCTTTCTTTTCTTCAAATTATCGACTACTTCCAACTCTACAATACTAGAATCCAACTGAGTTTTCACATTATTATTCAAATAAGCTTTTTGATCAACATTTGCAATCTGTTTTCGTATGTTTTGATTTAATTGGCACGAGCCATCAATACCAATCAAATCACTGCTACAGTGATGAAAAATGATATTCTCACTACTGTGAATTATTAAAAAATTAGGTTCAGAAGAAACACCATCCAGAGACTCCAACTTCGCATAAATGTTCACTAAAGCAATTCCAGTCTAAAAATCAGGTTCCAAACCAAACCTTCTAATACACCCGTGCACAGTTTCACCAAATTTCAAGTCCATCAAGCGAGCACAAGCTTTCATCAATGAAGGGAACACATTCCTATTTGGGCTTTTCCCCAAAGCTCTCATTCTGTTAAAACAAGTCGAAGACTCCGCAAAATGCCCATTGGCACATAACCTTTGCTAATGGATTTCAGGCCTTGGCAGGGGGTGGTGAGTGAAAGGTCTTGAAAAGTAAGAGGCAATCTTCAAAGAGGTTCAAGTTGGAGTAAATGGAAAGACGTATAGTAGTGAATGCATAAGAAAGGGTGCCCCCTCCTTGAAATTGAGTAATGCTATTCATCCCACTGGGGATGAAAACACAGTCTACGTGGCCTTTCATTTAACCTACCATTTAAAGCCATCTAAACTGTGTTTTCATCCCCACTGGGGATGAATAACATTACTCCTTGAAATTTGATAGTTTGAGCATGCAGTTGCTTGGGTCAAGATCCTGCTTTGATGGTTACGGGGGTTATCAAAAGGGTTTTAAGGGTTTGAGTTGGATAGTTTATGGGTTTTTTCATATGTGGTTCTGAAAATTGAAGTCTGTACAGAATCTTGAATAAGGATGTCTGTGTCGCAGTACTTCAAAGTGTTTGTAAAAATGTCTAGTTGAGATTGATTAGCGGCATGAAGATTTTCTGCTAGGTTCCACATTTACTGCCTTGCAACAAATTCAGTGACAGGATTCGACGCATTTCACATTTCATTGCGCAGAACTACGAGGCTTTCTGTTATGGAAGAACCACCTGGGGAAAGAAAGGCAGAAGAAGCAAATGAAGGAGACTCTCAGCAAAATCAGAAGGAAAGGAAGAAGAGGAAGAAGAAATCGAATTACCTAACATTTGAAATTGGAACGGCGTCGTTTGGCATTAATCAAAACAGTGTCGTTTTGTTTTAATTAAAATTGTAATAATTGAAATCGTTTTCTTCAATTATGTTTGGGAAAAACACGCTTCTCAGTTCTCTCTGCTCAGTGTATATATACATGTGTATACTTAGTGCATTCACGTAAAATTGGTTATGAAATGCTGTTAGTAGTGGATTGAATTTGTAATTCACTTTATCTCTCATCTCTTCTCTCTTTTTCGTCATCCCCCCTCCCCCAATTTCTGTTTTCTTTGTGGATTTGTTGGTGGATTCAGCTGGAATTTGTTGTAGGAAGGTTACAGTTGAAGTGTGGAGCTGGAATTGAGGTCATAGTCGTGACAAATTGGTATCGGAGCAGGCGTATACTACTGGGTAATTGTTAGAAATGGATACAAGGTCAAAAGCCATTGATGAACATTTGAAGAAATTGGATCGCGAGGTAGCAGACTTGGGTACCAGTTTTAAGGTTTTTACTGGCAGATTAGAAAATAAGCTTGGATCTACAGATCAAACCCTTCAAGTAATGGGAGGTAGGCAGGAGAAAATAGAAGACGCTGTGCTAGATTTGAACAAAAAATACGAGAAGATTGTTGCATTTATGGCCCAAATTTCTACTGACTTGAGGATCAATCAGAAGAATAAGGGGATGGATGAATCTATGGGTGATTTGAAGTTTGGGAGTGAAACCTACACACCAGGAGCCAGTAGCATGGAGACTAGTGTAATTTCCAGAGGAGAGTTGAAGGGGAATACAAGGCTGCGGAGAAGGCTCTAGGGAATGGCTAAGGAAAGCTAGGAAGTACTTTCAATTACATCAAATCCTAGAGGAGCTTAGAGTGGGAGTAGCAGAAATGTACTTAAAGGGGAAGGCTGATATCTGGTTTGATGGATTCATAGCCAGTCATCCGGGAGCTAGTTGGAACTTATTTTCTAAGGAACTATGTAGGAGGTTTTGTAGAAACCACTGGAGAAGAAGTGGTAGAGATCTTCAGCAAGATCAAACAATTGGGATCCATTGATGAATACCAGGAAAAATTTGAAGAACTTAAATCACAGGTGATGTTAGCTCTACCACATCCCGGAATTGTATTTACAAGTGTATTACATTGCTGTATTTACAAGTGGATTGAGAGGGGAGATTAAATCTATGGTGAAGATTATGAAACCAAATACCCTGGCCAAAGTATTTGAGGTAGCTAGCCTACAAGAGTCAACCATTCAAGCCATAAACAAGTACCAAAAACCTAAGAGTTTCATCCCTAACAAGTGGAACCCTTACCCCCCAAAGCTACATGAAGAAAACAAACCCAAGGAGCCATGGCCAAAAACAAGTAAACCACTAAATAGCTATAAAACCATCATCCTTACTGACTTTCAAACCAAGAGACGCATGGGGCTGTGTTACAAGTGTGATGAGAAATACACTGTAGGACATGTTTGTAAGAATAAAGCCTTAAACTTCATATTGGTGGATGAAGAGGATGAGGGTGAAGGTAGAGAGAGAAAGGAGGATGAAACAGATGAGGAGGAGGTCATTGAAATATCTATCAGTGCCTTGGCTGGGAATCCAAGACACAAAACCATCAGAATCCCAGGAATTTTAAAAGGAAAGATGATATCTATTCTAATAGATAGTGGAAGCACTCATAGTTTCATAGATGAGAGAGGCTGGCTAAGGAGTTAAACTACCCTATAGAAAGATCTAAAACCATGATAGTAAGGGTGGCAAATGGTGAGAAACTGGAGAGTAAAACTTTGATTTACCCACTGATTTGGAAGGTACACAACTGGGAGTTCCAATATAAGATGGGAACCTTAAAGCTTGGGGACAGTGATATGGTGCTAGGTGTTAACTGGGTGAGTCAATTTGGACCTATCCTATTCGACTTCAAACAAGGATACGTTCAATTCAGACACCAGCAAGAGGAAATAATACTAAGGAGTGAGAACACAGAACCTCAAGTTATGATGATGGAGGTGAAGAAGTACGAAGTTTATTCAAGGGGCAACACTACTGTGTGGTTGGACAGTTAGATTCCATCACTGAGAAGAATGGAGAAGAAATTCTAAACTAAGTCATTGAAGTTGTCAATCAGTTTTCTGTGGTTGATCACCATATCCCTTTGAAGGAGGGTGCTCAACCCTTCAAAATCAGACCATACAGATATCCCTTCATACAGAAATCTAAAATTGAAAAGCTAGATAAAGAAATGCTAGACATTGGCATAATCAAGCATAGCAACAGTCCATTTGCATCTCCAGTCCTCTTAGTCAAGAAGAAGGATGGATCATGGCGGTTCTGCGTGGATTACAGACAGTTAAACAACCTCACTATCAAGGATAAATTTTCCATGCCTCTGATTGATGAGCTTTTGGATGAACTGAATGGATCAAGATTCTATTCTAAAATCGACCTCAGGGCAGGGTACCACCAAATCAGAGTTACAGAGGCTGATACCCATAAAACCGCTTTCAAAACTCACCAAGGCCTATACGAATTTAAGGTAATGCCCTTCGGCCTCACCAATGCCCCCGCCATTTTCAGAGTCTCGTGAATGAAGTATTTAAGGATCAGTTGAGGGATTATGTTTTGGTGTTTTTTTATGACATTCTGGTTTACAGTCAAGACATAGCTTCCTACTGCCACCATCTCAGATTAGTGCTGAAGATTCTACAGAAACACCAATTATATGCCAAGAGGTCTAAGTGCAGCTTTGGACAGACAGAGGTGGAGTATTTGGGCCATATAATCAACCACCATGGAGTGTCAGCAGATCCTATCAAAGTCGAGGCAATGAGGCGGTGGCCTATGCCAACTAACATCAAGCAACTAAAGGGATTTCTAGGCCTCACGGGCTATTACAGGAAGTTTGTTAGAGGCTATGGGATCATAGCCAAACCTCTAACTGATTTACTGAAGAAGGACAATTTTCATTGGACAGAAGTAGCTGATTCGGCCTTTGTTGCATTAAAGGAGACAATGAGCTCTACCCCAGTGCTGGCTCTACCTGATTTCAGCCATTCTTTATAATAGAAACTGATGCTTGTCAAGGTGGCATAGGTGCAGTGTTAATGCAATGAAGACGACCCTTGGCTTACTTGAGCAAAGCCATTGGAATAAGGAACCTGGGACTATCTATTTATGAAAAGGAGTTGTTAGCCCTAGTGACTGCAGTTTGCAAATGGAGGCAATACTTAGAGGGTCACCATTTAGTGGTGNAATGCAATGAAGACGACCCTTGGCTTACTTGAGCAAAGCCATTGGAATAAGGAACCTGGGACTATCTATTTATGAAAAGGAGTTGTTAGCCCTAGTGACTGCAGTTTGCAAATGGAGGCAATACTTAGAGGGTCACCATTTAGTGGTGAAGACTGACCACCAAGCCCTCAAATACTTACTTGAATAAAGTATTACAACCCCACTCCAACAGAAACGGCTCACCAATCTGCTTGGTCTCAGTTTTGAAATTGTTTACAAAAGAGTGGTGGATAACGTAGTGGCAGATGCACTCTCAATGAGGCATGAGGGCAGTCCTGAATGCTCAGGAATTTTAGTGGTTACCCCTGCTTGGATTGAGGAAGTTATTGGGAGTTATAAAGAGGATACTGAAGCAGAAGAGAAAATCCAGTCACTGATAATAGATCCCAAGTCTGACACTGACTTCACCTATGAAAATGGGTTACTGAAACATAAGGGGAAGATATATATTGGGGCTGGAAGAGACATCAGATCCAGGTTAATTCAGAACCTGCATGGATCACCAGAAAGAGGCCACTCTGGTATTCATAATAGCCTCTATAGAGCAAAGCAGTTCTTTTACTGGCAAAAAATTAATCAGGAGATCAGACAATTGGTATTGCAATGTGAAGTATGCCAGAGATGCAAGGGAGAGCATGTTCCCTACCCAGGGCTGCTGCAACCCTTGCCCTAACCCCTGCACTCATGGAGCCATATCAACATGGACTTCATCGAAGGATTGCCTAACTCAGGAGGAAAGAATACCATTCTGGTAGTGGTTGATAGGTTCACGAAATATGAGCATTTTCTAGCTATGACACACCATTTTTCAGCTTCAACAGTGGCTCAACTTTTCCTAGACAATATCTACAAGTTACATGGGATGCCCCAAAACATAATTTATGATAGGGACAAGGTCTACACCAGCAAATTCTGGCTGTAACTCTTCCATCTCCTAGGCACTAAGCTTCATTTCAGCTCTGCCTACCACCCTCAAATAGACAAACAACAGAAAGGGTCAACCAATGCTTGGAAATGTTCCTGCGATGTTCAGTTTACTATCACCCTAAGCTGTGGGGAAAGTGGTTGGCCTAGGTTGAATGGTGGTACAATACCACCTATCATACTGCTATCCGAATGATTCCATTTGAAGCCTTATATGGAATGAAGGCTCCTCAGTTGGCATTAGGACCCTACCAACAGGTAAAAACGAGACTGGAATCGTGTGAAGTGGTGGCAGATTCTAGACGCAAATTTGAACACATTTCAACTCTCCACGAAAAGAAAGCAGCAAAAGCAAGCAACGACAAACAAAGGAACTCCACCTAATTCAAATATGAAGTTACATGATCAAAGAGACGACATCTAGTATAATGTTTCGTAAAGATCCAATTATTCACCAGATAGAATTTTGATAGACAACCATAGTGGAGTAAAATAAGTTCCAAAACATTCAAACAAATGAAGACTATCAGCTTCCAATATCCAGAATCTCAATAGGCTCAAGTTCAGTCATCTTCTCTCTCGGGAGGAAGACCACAGGGCAAAAGCATTTTCTCCACATGCATCAAAACGAGACCGGGAAACATCAGTACTCAGTATTTTGACAACCATTAGCTAATATCTAAATGTCAAAAGAAAAATATAAAATTACAAGGTTCTGAGAAAACCTATAAGCTGCTACAAAATTTTAATTCATAGGTCATCTCCAATATAGGTTACACATTAGATGTCATCACAGGCATGCAAAGTTACATGTATTATCTTCACAATGTCACTAGGTATGTAGCAATCAATCTCAAAAATTCCATGTCTTGAGTAGCATATCATGTTTTTTACAAAAATATTTCATGTAAATGACAATTACTTAGCAAAGTTTCAAATTACTGTTACGTAAATAATGGCAGGGAAAAGAGTAGTAGAACAACCAGGAAAATGAAGAAGAAATCAAAGGAAGGAAAAGGAGGCTCCAACGGATTTACCTAACTTTTAAAATCACAACGGTGTCGTATGGCTTAAGTGGAACGATGTCGTTTTGGCTTCAATAATTGAATTAGTTAGAAAATGTATCTTTTACTGTTATTTTGAGAAATGCGACTTCAAATGTGTTTATATATATACATCCATGTGCGAAGGATGAAGGGTCTCTGAAATTTGCAATTCAGTTATTAGTGGATTGATTTATCAATTCATCTCTCCCCTCAATTCTCTTTGATTTTATCATTTACCCCTTCCCCAATTCTGTTTTTTCATTAATTTAGTTACAATTCAGCTGCCTTCAGCTCAAAAAAATTTCACTGTTAAGTTGCGAAAGAGGAAAAGCTACAGAGGTCCAATCCCTGACAAATTGGTATTAGAGCAACCGTATTATACTGCACAATTGCTAATCATGGATACGAGCCAATGTTGTAGATGAACACTTGAAGAAATTGGATCTAGAGATGGCTTATTTAAGTACAACTTGAGGCTTTTAGCAGCAAATTAGAGCTCTAATGCTCAGACTCTTCGAAATGGACGAAGTACCTGTGTCGAGAAGACATGACACGACATGGGTATAGGTATGAGATATGCATCGGATTCTCCAAGTTTCAACCGAACACTTCGCCATTTCTGTTTTTTTTTTTTTTTTCTCTTTTCTCTTTTCTTTCCTTTTTCTTCTTTCCCATTTCTTCTCTTTGTAAACCTAGCGCTGCCGTTAAGAGAGTGGAGGAAGGCAGCGGCACTAGGTTTTCCCTTCTTTTTTTTCTTTCTCTTTTCTTTCCCTTTTCTTTCCTTCTTTCCCTCTATGTATCGATGGTTTAGGGTTTTCTTTTTATGAAATGAAAATATGTTAATTTTACTTCATTCTCTCTCTGTATCGATGGTTTAGGGTGGGTTTTCTTTGTATAAAATGAAAATATGTTACATATAGTTCTACTTAGTGTTCCACTGAGTCCAAACTGAAATCAAATCCCTCATTTTCTATTTTATATAACATTTAGTAATTAACATCCAATAATTGAAAACTAAACTTCAAAATTCTGTTTTATTCGTCTTAGCCTCTTATTCAATACTCATTTTCTTCATTATGAACAATTGATTTTAGTTTATTTAAAATAACATCTTGAGTTAGTAAAAAAAAATTGAAGTTAAAATGTGCTAGATGTCTTCTGATTTTAAAACCGAATAGAAGACTAAAGGAATAGAAGGATCTATGGTTAACTTAAGGTCTAGGAGTAGGATATCTACACCAGGAGCTAGTAGCAATGAGAATGGTGTTCACAATAGAGGTAAGTTGAAGGGAAATAATAGGCTACCTAAAATCGATTTTCCACATTTTGGGGGAGAAGGTCCTCGGGAATGGTTAAGGGAAGCCGAGAAATACTTCCAAATACCTGATGAGCTTAGAGTTGGAGTTGCAGAAATGCATTTGAAAGGGAAGGCTGACATTTAGTTTGATTAGTTTATTGCAAACCAACCTAGAGCTGATTGGAACTTATTTTTCGAGGTGCTTTGCAGGAGGTTTGCAAAGACTACTGGAGAAGAAGTAGGGGAGATCTTCAGCAAGATCAAACAACTTGGATCCATAGATGAATACCAGGAGAAGTTTGAAGAGCTGAAATCACGGGGTGATGTTAGCCCTGCCTCATGTTCCTGAATCTTTCTATATTGATGTGTTCACCGGTGGCTTGAAAGTGGAAATTAGATACATGGTTAAGATGAAGAAACTAAATACCTTAGCCAAGGTATTTGAGGTGGCTAAAGTGCAGGAATCCACCATCCAAGCCATCAACAAATTCTCAAGACCAAAGGGTTTTTCATCAAATAAATGGAACCCCCATCTCCCCAAACCACCTAAAAGAAACCAAAGCTAAAGAACCCTTGCTAAAAACCAGTAAACTAACACGCAACTACAAAAGCATTACCCCTGATTTCCAAACCAAAAGGAACTTGGGACTCTATTACAAGTGTGATGAGACGTACACCATTGGCCATGTATGCAAGAATAGATCCCTAAACTTTATTTTGGTATATGAAGTTGAGGAAAATGAACTTAAGGATGAGGAGGATTTCGAATCAGAATGAGAGGTGATGGAAATTTCTATCAATGCCTTGGCTCGAAATTCAAGGCATAAAACCATAAGGGTTCTTGGAACGATAAAAGGGAGGAAGATACTATTTTTATAGGTAGTGGAAGCACTCATAGCTTTATAGATGAAAGGCTGGCTAGGGAGCTGAACTGTTCCATTGATGGAACTAAAACTGACAATAGTTGCAAATGGTGAGAAAACGAAGAGTAGATCCCTTCACCTATTACTGATTTTATAACTAGGAATTCCAATACAAAATAAGGACATTGAAACTGGGTGGCAGTGACATGGTGCTGGGGTTGAATTGGACGAGTCATTTTGGTACAATAATGTTTGATTTTATACAAAGATATGTCAGATTCAAACAAATATAAAGAGATAACCTTGAAGAGCGAGAGCCCTGCACAAGTAATGATGATAGAAATAAAGGAAATCGAGAGTTTGTTTAGAAGGAATAGTTATGAAGTTGCTGGACAATTATACACCATCACTGAAGGGGAAAAGGAAGAGATTCGAACCAAATCACAGAGATCATTGACCAATTCCCTGGAGTGTTTGAAGAGCCAAAGGAACTGCCTCTTCCTAGGTCTCATGACCATCGTATTCCACGAGCTCAACCCTTCAAAATTAGGCCATACATATGTAATTTCATTCAAAAGTTAGAGATAGAAAGGTTGGTCAAAGAAATGCTAGAAAGTGGAATCGTTCAATCTAGAAACCAGATCTCTTAGTAAAAAAGAAGGATGGATCATGGAGGTTTTGTATGGATTACAGGCAATTGAACAATCTAACCATTAAGGATAAGTTTCTCATGCCCCTCATTGATGAACTAATAGATGAACTTAATGGATCCAACTACTATTATAAGATTGATCGTAGGGCTGGCTACCACCAAATTAGGGTTATTGAATCAGACATACACAAGATGACTTTCAAAACCCACCAAGGTCTATATGAATTCAACATAATGACATTTGGCATTACCAATGCACCTGCTACATATCAAAGCCTCATGAATGAGGTGTTTAAGGACTAGTTAAGGGACTACGTATTGGTGTTCTTCGATGACATACTGGTCTACAGCCATGACTTAACTACCCATTGTCACCACCTCAAATTTGTACCGGAGATTCTACAAAAGCATCAATTGTATGCCAAGCGGTCTAAGTGTAGCTTTGGCAAGCACAAGTGGAGTACTTAGGCCATATAATCAATTGGATCCTAACAAAATTGAAACAATGCAGATATGGCCTAAACCTAAGAACATCAAGTAGTTTAGGGGGGTTCCTAGGCATTACAGGATACTACAAGAAGTTTGTCAAAAACTATGGGATCATAGCTAAGCCTTTAATTGAACTTCTTAAAAAGGACAGTTTCCAATGGTCGGATGCAGCAGACTCAGCCTTTGTGTTACTGAAAGAGGAATGGGTTCCACTTTAGCACTAGCCCTACCTGATTTCAATCAGGCACTCATAATTGAAACTGATGCTTGGCAATGGGGCATAAGGGTTGTACTGATGCAAGACAAGAGACCTTTAGCTTATTTTAGCAAGGCTGTGGAGGTCAAGAATATGGGATTATCCATTTATGAGAGAAGAGTTTTTTTGCATTAGTAACTACGATGAGCAAGTGGAGGCACTACTTAGAAGGCCACCACTTCATTATAAAGACTAATCATTAGTCTCTCAAGTTACTACCTCTCTCCAACAAAGGTGGCTCACCAAGTTGCTGGGACTCAGCTATGATATTGTATACAAAATAGAAATGGACAACATTGTGGCAAATGCCCTCTCCATAAGAGATGACGGGAACCTAGAATGCTTGGGAATTGCAATGATAACCCCTACCTGGACTCAGGAAGTTATGATAAGCTACCAGGGAGATAAAGAGGCTGAGGAGAAGATTCAGTCCCTGTTACTGCAACCTGATTCTGACCCTAACTTCACTTATAGCAATGGGTTATTGAAGCACAACGGTAAGATTTATATTGGAGCAGGTGGCAACATCAGGTCAAAAGTGATTCAGAACATCCATAATTCACAAGAGAGAGGTCACTCAGGCATTCATAACAATATATACAGAGCAAAGCAACAAATCCATTGATCAGGAATGAACCAAGATATTAAGGAGGTGTTGCAGTGTGAGGTGTGTCAAAGATGCAAAGGGGAGCACATACCCTATCCTGGACTGCAACAGCCTTTACTTGAACCTCTCCATTCATGGAGTCAAATTGGCATGGACTTTATTGATGGAGTTCCTATCTCAAGAGGCAAGAATACCATTTTAGTAGTGGTGGACAGATTCACAAAATATAGGCATTTTATAGCCCTTACACACCCATTTACAGCTTCATCAATAACAAAACTCTTCCTGGAAAATATATAGAAGCTCAATGGGATGCCTCAAAGCAATATCTCTGATAGGGACAAGGTTTTTACTAGCAAGTTCAGGCAAGAATTGTTTAATCTATTGGGCACTAAACTTCATTTCAGTTGTGCATATCACCCTCAAACAGATGGACAAACTGAGAGAGTCAACCAATGCTTAGAAATGTATTTGAGATGCATGACTTATCAACAACCTAAGCAATGGGGAAGATGGTTAACCCTGGCTGAGTAGCGGTACAACACTACTTAACACACTATTATTAGAATGACTCCCTTCGAAGTTATATATGGAATTAAACCTCCACAACTGGCATTAGGACCCTACCAGCAATCTAACGTCGCAGCAGTAGATGAATTACTGTAGGAGAGATACAGGTTAGATCAACAGTTAGAGGAGAATCTATCACAGGTAAGGGCACGAATGAAACATTATGCTGATAAAAATCGAAGATAGAGGTCTTTTGAAGAGGGTGTTTGGGTTTTCCTTAAGCTGCATCCTTACACTCGGCAATCAATGGAACATAGGCCCAACCATATGCTCAGTGCTAAATTTTTTGGTCCATACCAATTATTAAGAAAATTATAGCAGTAGCATATCAGTTGGCATTACCTAAAGGTTAAAAAAATTCATCCAGTTTTCCATGTGCCATTGTTGAAGAAGAACCTGAGGAATAATAACATGTCGGTACTGCAACTACCAGAGGGAAAATAGCCTTTGCAATCAAGTCATTAGCCCCTGTCCTTTCTACACTCTAAATTGGTGGAGCGAAGAAATCACAGTGCAGAACAATGGCTCATCCACTGGTCGGATTTGCTACCAAAAAACGAGACATGGGGAGATGCTGATTGGATTAAAACCCAATTTTCTGTTTGTAGGTCTTGGGGACAAGATCAAGGTAAGAGGGAGGTTTGTTACATAAGGAATGGTTGGGGAGAGAGCAGTAGAACAACCAGGAAAATGAAGAAGAAATCAGAAGAAGGGGAAGAAGAAGAAGAAGAAGAAGAAGGAAGCTCCAACGGATTTACCTAACTTTTAAAATCAAAAAGATGTCGTATGGTTTAAGTGGAACGGTGTTGTTTTGGCTTCAGTAATTGAATTAGTTAGAAAACGTTTCTTTTACTGTTGATTTTGAGAAACACAACTTCAAATGTGCTTGTATTATTGTATATAAAATCCATGTGCGAAGGATGAAAGATTTGTGAAATCTGCAATTCAATTATTAGTGGATTGATTTATCAATTCATCTCTCTCCTTGATTCTCCTTGATTTGTCATTTACCCTTTTCCCCAATTCTGTTTCTCACTTATTTAGTTACAATTCAGCTGCCTTCAGCTAAATAAACTTCACTGTTGAGTTGTGGTAGAGGCAAAGTTGCAGCTGAGGTCCAAGCCATGACAATTACCAGCTTCACAAACAACATTATTTTCAATCCAGATCCCTAAAAACTGACCAACTCCGGGAACAACTTAAACAGGAAGGAAGCAAAATTGTTACATTTGACGCATGCATAATGGTACAAAATAAGACAGCCAAAGGGAACACATCTTTGCATGAAGTGCTAAAAGAAGCCTAGCAGACAATGATCCAATTCTTATCTCTTCTATTTCACATAACTCGATTCAAGCAGAACAAAAATACAAATCCAATCATAATCAACATCACCATGCAAAAAGTGTCCCAACTATGGAATATCTGAAACAGATGACCAATTACATAAAAACATCAAAGGAATCTAGCGTTGTGTTTGTTTACATGTGAATCTTGAATTGCCTTTTCCTAAATTCCAATTCAAATAATATCCAGGCAAACAAACACGAATCCTCAGTTTTCAACAGAGTTCAGTATTCCACATCCTCAGTTTTCAACAGTGTTTAGTATTCCATCTGTGATAGGACTAATAAAGAGAAAAAGTCTTTCCGCTAAACGTCCAAATATACAATGAATCTCAAAAACTACTAAATATAACATATTGATTCTATTTCATAAAAGAAAAAGGATTTACCATACAAAAAATTCTCGTAAACAAGTAAACAAATATACTATAGTTTGTGAAAATTTGCAACTTTTCCACCATTCACAAGTGCAGCCACTTAGCTATTCTTGTCATACCCTCAAAATCAGCATACAGTAAAATTAGACAACGAACCAAGAAACAAGTGAATTCTACAAATAGCATACGGGAAAGCTGCAAGGAAACCTCTGAATCCACTAACGTTGTTTAGTCGAGACACAAGGTCACTAAGTAAATTTACTAAAGCGAAATATGGAACTAGAAATACAAAAGCACACAACTTAAATATGTGCAATTACAATCCCGATAGGATTATGCAAGCACATAAACGTAATGTAAAATTAGTAACCCCAGGGCATAATGGCCTATATAACACATGCAAACAAATTCAATGAACAAAAGCCCATAAAAAGAATTATCGAATAGGAAAACATAAAATTGTAAATGGCATTATAAAAACCCAAGGAAAAAATTAGCGAAAATATATCCAGGTTTAAATTAAAAAACAGATACCTGCATGAAATTGTAGCGCTCCTTCCCAATTGATTCATTTTCTGCTACAGCAAAGTAGGCTAACATCGGATAATGCCCAACATACGAAGCGTAACTATCGCGTTGAATATTCACCGCCCACTCACTAAACATTGTTTTGCACCAAAAAGGGGATCATAAGAACATTACCGAAAAATATTTTACTTATTTACTGATAAAAAGTAATTTCAGATTTTGAGAGGATACTAACAATCGATTCATGTTGCGTGGCCTGTACCCACATATTTAGCTTGTAAATGCTCGAGCTGCGAGTTAATATTGAACATGTCACTTGCCTGCATCGTCTCAGAAAGAGCAAAGAAGATTGATTTCAGTTCAGTAATACAATTTGCAGAAAAGAATTAGGGTTTTAGAGATTTTTACCTGCATTTTGAACTTGAGAGCGAAAGAGGCAAAAGCGTAATTGGGTACGCGAAGAGTAATCTCTTTAAAGTTTATGGGCTAATGTCTACTTGGGGAGTGGGCTAATGTAATGACGTGATAATACACAAACTGAAAGACAAAGTCATCTGCTCTCGTAGCTCAGTTGGTTAGAGCACCCGTTTAGTAAGCGGGAGGTCTTGAGTTTGACTCTCAACGAGAGCAATTTTGATAAAATGATTTATGTTTTTATTTTTCCTGAATTTTTGAGGAGTTAATTTACTTGCCGGCCAAGAAAAAATATGTACATTTGTAAAATGTTTTGGGGAAAATTGCAGTAGCGATCCCTAACCTTTTTCAATTTTTGTAGATTTACTCTAACCTTTAATTTATGTTAATGACGGTCTCTAACATTTCATAAATATGCACTTGGAGTCCAACTGAATGGAAAACATCCATTTGATCATTAGTTGATCAAGAAAAGTGAATTTTGACCAAATCGAAATGGGGTAAAATGGTAAATTTTATATTTAATCTCATAAAACAATTAAAATAACTAAAAGAAAAGAAAATTATTCATCCCCTTCATCCCCCCATCCACCCCACCCACTCACGCAAACCAAAAATCAGAGCCACCACCACACACGGCCACGACCACAACTACCACAGCTTTCACAACCCTTAACAAAGCTTTCCCACTGCAATTATCTATGTTTGGGATTGTCACCACTGCTGCAATTATCCCATTTGGGATAAACGGGATCACCACCACGGTCGCTACACCTTTCATCACATCAACAACATATTTTAGTAAAACCGACAACCACCATCAAACCAAAACCAACCACTAAAATCTTGCATGCCCATCTAAAAGTAAAACCTAATTAATGATGCTCAAGCTCCATTTAAAAAGGAATTGAGGAGTCAAACCGATGTTGTCGTTGGTTGGAAAATAGGATGGTGTGGGAAAGAGGATAGGGGTAGGGTTGGAGCTTGAAGGAAAGAAACATTTTTTTTTCTTTTTTATTTAGGCCTTGTTTGAGCCACCTTTTTGTAGAATAAGAATGAAAAATATAACCGTTATTGAGGTCCACACAAGAGATAGAAAATTTGAATTTAATGTTGATTTGATTGATAACTGTCATATTTTTCATTTTAATGAGTAAAAAGGTGGCCCAAACGGGGACTTAATGTGAAAATTGTAAAGTTACTATTTGTCTTCATTCAATTTGGTTAAAATTGGTCAAAAATTCACTTTTCTTGATCAATTAAAGGTCAAATTGATGGTTTCCATCAAGTTGAACTCCAGGTGCATATTTATGAAAGGTTGGGGATCTTCGCTAGCACAAATTGAAGGTTAGAGTAAAGTCTACAAAAATTAAAAAAGTTAGGAACCGTTGCTGCAATTTTTCCAATATTTTATATTTTCATTTTCCTGAATAAGTGAAGAGTTAATTTACTTGCTAACCAGGAAAAAAAGCCAGTCCTGAATGGAAAAATAGAACTTGGCCATTGGATTTTCAGACTTAAATACAAAAAAAAAAAAAATTAAAAAAAAATATTACTACCAAAGAGATCATTATTTTAAAAAAAAAAATGAATAATGTATTGAAGATAATTAATTTTAACCACATGTTTCATAAGTCTCACGACTTTTCAACTACACATTTTATTAATTTTTATGAAAATCTACTAAAATTCTAATTTTAATCTCCAACAAATATAAGCTAAATATTGTCTAGATGTTGAATTTTATCAGATACAAATGTTTTCTTGTCTTTCCTTTTACAACGGGTTTAGTTTCATTGTTGAATATTCAGTCTTCACTTGTTACTTTGAACACGTTTGGATGAGTTTAGAAGCTTATTATAAATGTTTTTTGCTGATCAAAATTTACCTTTAAAATTTAAACTGATTTGAGTTTATAATTATCAAAGACAACCCAATAAGTTAAACCTCAAGATATGGCCCTAAAGGCTCTGTAAAAACCCTTCTTGATTGCTTCCCAGTCTAAGAACATTTGAATATCACACAATCTTTGGCACCGTGGCCTTACTACTTAGACCACATTTGGCATATAATACTAGACACGACAAATCAGTCCACTCAAGTCGAGTCTATCCAAATCCATAATACTAAATATGTAACGGGCCATCTCGAGAGTATAACAAGGAGAGAAACTTGACAAGTTTCACAAACTACCAATTTTCAACCAAAAGCCTAATAGGATGTGTTTTATTGGAAAAATTTTCATAGAAAATATCATTTTTCCATACAAATTCCAACTTCTGAAATGTTTGATCGCCATTTTTTCCATGAAAAATATTTTTCAACCTTTGGAAATATGCTTAGTTTTCCTTGTTTTTGAGGAAACACTTTCTTGGGTTTGGGGGGGGGGGAGGTTTTACTTTCCTCAAAATAAGAAAAACATTTTCTTTTCTGGGAAACATTTCACTCAAACACACCATGTAAATGAAGGAAATTAGTTCAAAACAAGTGAAATCACACTCCAACCAAACCGTTCCACAATAGACTGTCAAAACCTCTTTCAAACACAAATATCTGTGGTGTTTAAAATTGTGTTTGTTTCGGTTAATCTGTACTCAACTTACATGAGCAATGAATTACAGTATCTACAGCTGATGGGGAGAAAGAATTACATATCGACGACCATCATGAAAGAAAAACAATTAAATATATACACTGACGATATGATTTGTACAAGCTCAAATAAGCCACATATACCTGCAAAACCACCTTTGCACGAGCCGTTGCAAGTTAAGTACATGGAGATGAAAAGAGCCTAATGAAACCTATTCATTTCAGAAGAATTTGATGCTTTGCTACAGTTGTTAAATACTATCATCAGATTTTAGAGGTTTATGATTCACCCGCTTTTAGGATCTTCCAATGTGGGAGGTAGCAGATTGAGAAAACTTCCTTGTGCAGGTTGAGCGGAAGTTGAATTCAATTCTTCATCTGTTACATGCAAAACGATGATATAAAAAACACTGCATACTCTGGAATTCAATATTGATTTTGTGTATATATTTAAGTTATTAAACAGGCATATGAATGTTCTCTATGAGAGGGAAATAGTATCCTACTGAAAAGGGACTTCACAGTAGGTCTCTTTGGTTTGGTGCTCTTCTTCTTCAATTGGGCTGAGAATAAAAAGAAAATCATTCATGGGCAGTCAAAAACTGTTAAATCTAGAATTGCAGAAGAAAATAGTTGAACTTGACGAAAATGGAATATAATTAAATATATTATATTGCAATTAAAAGAAACACAAATATAAGAAACTAAGCTTATTCCCTATAAACATGGTGCAGCTACAAGAATCCTTTTTTCCTTCAATACAGAGCTACCCACTTCAAAATTTGTTAATTTTAGGGTAACACGTTCTATTAGGTTCTTGCTTTCCATGAATATTTTATTTATAGGTTTATGCAAGAAATGTTTCATCAAATTAAAACAACACTCTCTTAATTTGTCCTTAATCACATGTTGGCTTATAAACTCATTTCTTACTTCGTACATTTTAATGTGATCACATAACCGTCTAAACATATTCAGTACTGCCTCATTCACATTATGGAGATTTGTGCTTTAACGATCCAACAATCAATGCTCGACATCACAACTAGTCTAAAAACTATTCTATAGAACTTGGGGTTAATACCCTAAATAGTCA
>CAIGRT010198757.1:0-14633 GCA_903798405.1 Fraxinus platypoda | reverse complement strand
CATGTGAGAGGGTGGACACCCTTAGATAAGATAAATTATGTACCACTAGCATAGCTCAATTTTTTTATATGTATTTTTTTTTCTCTTTCAATATTTTTCTTTCCCTCTTTTCCTTCAAGAATCTTAGAGCCACAATTTAAAAATTACTATTATTCTATCTCTTCCACCTATTATCACCCCATTTGTTTCTCATTTTTCATCCATAAAAATGAAAAATATGACAATTATCCATCACATCAAGCCATCAATTTTGAATTTCTATCTCTTGTGTGGCCCCGAATAATGACTATATTTTTCATTATCATTCTACAATAATAAGAATCAAACGAGCCCTATATTTGTTTTCTTTTTCATTTTTCTCCCTTTTGTTATCATATCTCCCCATTTTCTAAGAACAAAAAATATCAAATTGTAGTTTAAAAAATTTTTATAACATTTTTCTCTTTTCTTTTTCATTCAATTTTTTTTTTATGAAAAATATCAATTTGTAATTAAATTTTATAAAACAAGACTAATTTATAATTAAATTTTGAATATACTGATTGTTTGTTTTACTTTATGAAGGTTTGACATAATGATAATTCTTAACATCAGATATTTATTTTAGGGAGGGGAAGGGATGGTAGAGATCGAACCTCTACCTCCTAGTGGGAACTTTCCTCTCGTGCGCTGGATTAAAGTGAATTCTATTTTAAATGAAAATTTTTAGAAGTTTAGAAGTCTATAGAAGTTTACAAAAGATTTTCATTAATTTCGTAATTATCTATAAATGACTATAAACTCTATGGAAGTCCTTCATTTAAAAAAAAATAAAATTATAAAAATCTTTAAAACGCACAATTGAATACACCCCTTAGTATATTGACTTGAGTTGTAGCCAACAAATTTATTGTAAGAAACAATGTTATTAATTTATCGAACATTCATTTATTGAGATTTTACATTAAAGCATCTCGTGTTAATAACCAAAGCAAACATATTTAACTCTGTTTGGTTTAACTAAAAATCATATTTTTAATATATTTTGATAAAAGTTAATGTAATATATATTTGGAAATTTAATAAAAATTGTGAGTGTCATAAAATTTGTAGTTAAAAATTAATTTGAGGGAAAAATGAATTTTAGAAAATGAAGGTGAAACGTTGATTTAATAGAAATCTTGATTTCTAGCTAAAATTAAGTGATAAAGTTGAAATATAATCAATTTTGGTGGTGACTTCAATGAGTAATTATGGTTTATTCTATTTAATTATTAGATTTTTTTTTTTTTTGGTTTTTTTTTTCTTTTTTGCCATATTATGAATTTTCAGAAAGTCTTTTTTAGATTAGATATAATTTGCATATATTTAAAGAAAGGATCCTGAGCACATATGAAATGACACATAAATTAATTGTTGAATAAGTTTATGATAAGTCTCAAAAATTAAATAATTCGTCAATTAATTGACGTATCATATCATCGATATTTGAGAGTTGATATTTGTTGTCCAATTTACTGTCCACCCAATGATTTATTGACACATCACTTTAAATTAACATGTCCAACTTTTCTCTCACTGCCACTCGTTGTTAAAAATATGTATAAAATAATGTGTCAATAAATCATTGAGTGGACAGCAAGTTGAATAGTCAATTTTGAACAACAGATCTCAACTCATATTTCTTTATTTACAAATCATCAACTCATGTAATATTATAAATTTTTATTACTACCTCAACCGTTCTAGATTGAGTAAAAATTCCATCGCTACCAATTATAATATCGACATGCAGCCACGATGCTCGACATTTACTACAACTTTCAAATTTTCATTACCACCTTCAAATATTCTACGTTTCAAACAACACCTTAAATCAAGAAACTGAACTAGCGGTTCTATTCCCGACATGCAAACACCAAATATTTTGTACATTTGTTGACCAAAATTTATAAATTGCATGAAAATTACAAACAGGGATATACATGTATACCAGAAACAACAAACAACAAGAACAAAATTAATAAATAACGACTGCAAGTAGTCCACAAATAAGGAAATAAAGAGTCGAAATTTCATCGGATAAATAAAGCCCAACAACAATCTTATCATATACACAACAAATAAGCAACACTGCACAAAAATTTCCAGTATTAATGAGGTACCCATGTTTGATGCTATAGTAAATACGACAGAGCTCATCCAAAACTTACCAGCACCAAAAATTTTCCAGTCTCGGAGAAACGAGTTACAAAATAATCGTTCATAAGTCAGAACTTAACGAACAAATTATTTAAATGGAACTAAGTTGATAAGGAGTAAAGGGTATTTTAGACACTACAAAAAATGACTTACCGTCAAAATAAATAACTTTTTTTCTTACGAAGAAAAGAAAAAGTAATATATCCAAATATGTTCAGAAGCAAAATTTACTTAAAAATAAGTTCTTAGTAAATTTCTTAAGCTTAGAAAAACATGCTTTTTTAAAGTAGATTAACAATAGGAAAAGAATTCATCAAAGTCAGAACACTACATAAGCATAACTAAGTATACAGAAGATTCAACACAACTTACATCTATCCTCTTACAGTTCCAAAACTCACCTAAAGATCTACAAGAAATTTTGCTAGCAGCTAAGGTCTAACACTGATTGTCAGATATTGTCTCTTCGGACGAGGCATCACTGTGGATGATGATCAAGTCCTCTTTGTTATTATCGGATGGTTTCGTCTTCCCACATCTGGTAATCAGCGGTGAATTGGTTAAATGAGATCTACTACCTGTTTATAGCTCAGTTTTACCTGAGATGGTGTACTCGTTATTCAGCCTGTTCCTTGCTTGTTGATGACAGAGATTAGAGTCGACATATGGATGTCTAAACAACTGCATTCCAGGATGAGATGCAGACAAATCAAATGAAGTTGGGGCTTTGTCGGGTGGCCTTGGAGGGATGGAAACTGCTTCTCTTAGCCATGGTGGTAAACTACAACCTTTCACAGTCATGCTCGTCATGGGACCCGTATGCAATGAAGATTCAGCACCGGCTACTGCATAACTATAGGACGGAAAGGTCCTCGAGTCTGTAACTGGTTTCTGAAGTAGCCCATTATGCTGAATCTTTATGAAATCCATTGGTGATATTTTCATAACACTATCCTCATACCTGGGAGATACATCTCCAAGTGAAAGTTGGACATCATCAGACCGATGTTTTATTTTAGGATATGAAAAGTGCTTCATACCGTACGATAAAACATCTGGGGTACTGGCATATTTTGGTTGGGAAAAGGGCATGCTGTACATAAGTTTGGATTGATCCTCGTCCCACCTCTCAGCCAAGTCCCTTGGGGTCCTACAGGAAAAGAAATGCAGTCTCGGATCCTTCAACATGGCATTCCAATTACCTCTTCCGTGTCTTCTCACTCCGATCCACAGACAATCTAGCTCCTCTTCTGACCAGGTGGTCAGAGATTCAAACCTGTCTGAAAAGCTACCTCTGTTCCCCTTCGCCACTCTTGCTCTCCCTAAAATGTTATCGAGCATTATTTGATGTCTTAAAAGTGACGACGTTTGATCTAAACAACGTTGTGGTCCTAAATCATGAAAGGTTTCTTGAGGTTGGATGTTAACATTGGGCCACTGATACAACATGGGATTGAAAGCAACTGTCGACTCCATTGGCAGGGATAAACTGAGAAAGAGTGAAGACTTTGTAATAGCAGGGGATTTGAGCAGGCTCAGGCTTTCTTCCGGTCCCACAAAAGCAACGGCCTTCTGCTGTGTGTTTGCTGATGGTAACAAGTCATGGCTTCTATTCTCAGGGAATAACTGCAACAAATTCCATATTGAAATGCAAAGAAAATTGCACCACGGTCGCCAACTTTATTTTTTTGGCAGTGTTATCTCCAATCTTTGAGTTTTGCAGTTATTGGTCCCTACCAGACAGATTCCTTCCCTTCGACCGTTAACAAGTCAACATTTTATCCAAAAAATGATTGTACCCTTACTGTTTTCTATATATATTACTTCAACTAAGGGCACAACTGTCTTTTCAGTAAAAATTTGACATTTAAACAGCCAAATTGACAAGACCTTAATTGGGGACCAATTACAAAACTATTGGGGACCAATTACAAAACTAAAAGCTCAAGGACGATGCTGCCCAATAAGTTGTGGACCGACATAGCAAGTTTTACATATAATTTATAACTAACAAATATATGAAACATTAGAGCCTGTTTGGAAAGTGTTCATTAACAATTTAAATTATAAATAGATTGAAATGAGTGGTGGATAAGTGAGATAAAAAGTGGCTTGAGTGTTTATAAACATGAGCTGAACACAGGCTAATATCACTAAAAAGCACCCAATTTTCACTAATAAATATAAGAGTAATACTATTTATCACCTCTGGTGCTAGATAACATTATTCTAAATATAATGCTAGACTCCAATTGTGCAAGTTACCTGAAGATAATTATTTTTTGATGCGATGTCCCTGAACTGTGGAGGATAATTTACACAATAATTGCTTTTGTCTACGGGTTTCGCAAGAGTACAACAACTTTCTATTATCCTTGCCTCGTGAGTTGACATATTCTCCTTAATTTTTCCATTGAGAAGTTCCAATTTTTTGCTTCGAGGAGACACCTTATGAAAATAAGGTTCATCAGAACCAGAGTCCAGTGCTAAATTGCAGTCAATATCACAAGCTGTACTATCATGGAAACATTAATACTCGCAAATGCCTTGCAAAAACAAGTGCATGAAATTGCAAAAATATTTGAACTCCAAGAAACTAGGGACAGATCTACTTAGAATCCTTACCAGGTGCAGCAACGGATAGGTCCTGAGATGGTTGAGAACATTTATTCCCTGACAATTCATCTGGCAATTCTGTGGTGTTCAAATCTTCATTCGACAAACTCTTAACAATCTTGTGCTCCAACTCTCCGGTGAGAACATCTGATAAGTTTCTTGATGGTTTTACGGGATGATTTTTTTGAACATCCATGGTGACATAACTATGAAAAGAAGTCGACTTGAGAGAATCTGAACTAAGTTGAACAACAGTACATGAGGTGTCATTGGCTGTTTTATGCAGAGACTTCAATTGCTCATCCACTTGGATGCCACTGTTATAAATATTCAAGAATCAAATTATATAACCAAACAGTTATTTATTAACCATACGGATATGAAAGAAAGTTACATCTCAGTCTTTGGTGCTGATGCAGGAAACACAGACTTATAATCAGTTTCTTGACTATATACCTGTAATAGAATCAGAAATTGATTAGCAGTCACGCAGAACAAACTCCATTATCTCATACTTAACATGCTGGTAATCTTATATAATCAAACATTAGAACAAATTTACTTTGTGTTAGACAAAAATCAGAAGCTCCATATACTGTACCGTAACTTTCTGGATTAAACAGATGCATTTTCCCATGCATGTAATTAAGTTTTATTGAGGTTTTACGATATCGTGCTATGACTGGACTTTGAAGCGCAAAATGAAAATCCTTCATGCAACAATATCCAAGCTCGAAATTTGAAGAAAACCCAAACTCAAAATGTAGTGCCGTCACTGGGTCACCTCATTATTGGAAACGTAAGTGTCTATGCATATTTGTTCCAATGATAGTGCTGAACAATAATATTGCAGGTAGGTATTAACTTCAACATCAAGAAAAATAACTAATGCCCAACTAGTGGACTTCTGATCGCAATTCTAAGAAGCAAAATTGTAATCTTTTCCCACACAAACCTAATAATTAAGCCAGCACTCTTTTTCACAACCGCTTTCCTTTTTCCTTTTACTAAAATAAGCATTTTCTTTTTACTTTTTAAAGAACTAAACCAGCACTCATATTTATATTATTAGCAATACAATTATATGCAAAACATTAATTATCTTTTGAATGAAGATCTTGCAAACAAAGAAGATTTAAGAAAATGGCTTAGGAAGAATTTCTCCCAAAAGCAATTATCTTATTATTAGTATCTTTTTATCTTATGGTGGCATGAAAATACTGATAATAATTTTCCCAGCTTCCTGGGAAATGAAAAATTCTTTCAACATTTAGTTATTTTAGCTTCTTATGATATGCAGAAATATGATATAAAAAAAGCTGCTTCAGAAAAGATAACATACTTCTTTTTCATTCCTAACAAAGGAATCCCTCAGTAGTATATCCTTCTCATTCTTCAGATCCTCTGAATGATCATTTGAACAGCTTTTAGCCGGTGGCGTTTCAAATGTACAGGTGGAGAGAGCAGATGCAAATGTACATCCCTTTGTTGCCAATGAAGAACTCTTTCCAGCTTTTATGTTGGATTTTGTATTTGGCCCAATGGTATCCTTGTTCTGCTTGGATCTTCGACGAAATGTAATTAGTGTTGAGGAAAACTTCCGTTTTGCAACTGAATTGTTGCATAAGCTACTGCACTTATCTTTACGAGCAAAGTCCAATTCTTCCAAAGTTAATTTTTCTGAAAAAGATGAATCCTTACTCTCATGGCTGCATTTTCTGGGGGGACTTCCTTCCAAAAGTGCATTTTTTGAATGAAATCTCACTTGTGTCACATCAGATTCTACAGAAAGGGTCTCGCCCTCCAGTCCGCTTGAGGAATACTCTGCCTTGATACAACCAGAGCAAAGCCTTCTCTCTTTTGAAGCATGCTTTAATTGAAAGGTCATGTGTACAATTTCAATAATTCTCAAGAAAATATTCCCTCAACGATCACAATTTCAATGTATCTACAAAGAAAAGAGAGAGTGAGATACCTTTTGAGGATTAAGACATTCAACACGATATTGCCGATAGCAGCATTGACACTGAGACATACTGTCACCAACTTTGCCTCTGCAGTATTCATGGCACATCTGCAAAAGATCAAAATTATGCCTACTCAATATAGTAAGAACAGGGCACGGAAAATCAGATGAATCCAGGCATTTCCAACAGAAAGTATGAGTTATATTCAAAAAGCCGAGAAGCTGCGTCACCAACTGCTCCCTGAATCATCTTATCATCATAACCATGAAAAATATGGGAGAGTTCATGCAATTTGTCAGCCTAGTTTTGTGTCTTATAAGACAATATCTTTGGTTGAAATAAACATGCCTCAGAGTTTATTAGAATTATCCGGTACAGTTTCGGTGTGGCCATGGTTTAAAATCCCTACCCCCCTCTTTTTTTTTCTCGTGGGCGTGGTTGGGGGGGGGGGGGGGGCCCAGCCCTTTTTTTTGGGGGGGGGGTTGGGGGGGGGGGGGGGGTGCTCATGCTCAAGAATACTAATTGAAGGTCAATTCCACTTAAAAAGTAGTTTGTAAAAGATAAGATTGGTTATAGTGGTCGACACTTTCAATTTGGCAAAATATCTCACTGCCAAGACTGGAAAAGAAGCCATTTAAGATATTGAGGTCACACGTGATAGGTGGAACTCTGCTTTTGAAGAATTTTGTCGTCTTCAAATGAAAGTAACTGCTAAACCTATTAAACGATTACCACATTCGTCAGTTCAAAGTTGTCAAAGCACATTTGACACAAACAATCATAACTCAAGACAGCATCAGGGCTCTATTATTCATTCACTTTTGGCTTTCACAATCCTTTATTCCAATCTAAGGGAGTCAAGACCAAAGTAATATGGACATATCATAGAGCTATCACGGAATCAATGAAACTAATAGATGAAATAAATTGTTGGGCCTGGCGAACAGAAAAGGCCCAAGCAAGCAAGAAAGTTCAGTAACTTGACGAAAGCAGAGAAGAAGCAACAAAGAAAGTTCTAATCTATTTCAGTTGTGACAAAAGTCATACATATATCCAATGAACAATATTCCATAGTTCATCAGGAAAGTCAACAAAAATTAAAGGGCAGGTTTCATCTGAAAGTTTATACAGTAATAATTTCCAAGTTCCTGGATTCAATTTGTCTTGAGCAACATACAATAACTATGCTATGCTATACTATACTATACGTAAAACCATATGCAGCATGCTTGTGCTAGAAAACCATATTTCTAAAATACGTGATAAGTTTGCAATTGCAAAAAATTATCCAACAGTACATTACAAAATACAAAACAAATTCAATCGGCATCTCACCCCAGATTCTTTGTTCTGGTTCTCCAATCTATTTTCTTCAATTGGCTCTTCATACTTGTCAAGAGTAGCAGAGGCTTTGGACTCTGGGCACTCATATGGAGTCTCAAAACACACATTTTCATGAGAAAGATCAAACCTTGAAGGTGGTCTTCTCCGCTTGTAAGTTAAAACCACTTTACTGCTCATCATCTATATTCTGGGTACCTATAAGTAAGCATCAATAAATTTCTCAGACATTCTGTTTTGGATTGATGGTATATTAATGGCTGCAAGTACCAAAATAAATAAATAATCAAGTGTTTATACCAGCAAAAGTTACCTTATAAGAAGATGCAAAAGCCGCTGAAGAAAACAAAATCTAACGCGCACGAACTATAACTCACAAAATACTGGGGTCCATTTCTAAACATTGCATCAATGCACAATATTGCATTCTTATTTGTGAATGCCAAACATAGATCAGCTACAAGATGGTCTACACTATCAATAAATTTGCAAACCAAGGTAAAAAAAACGACTTCAAAGTTAATTACCGCCAGTCCTTTCTCGGTTTTCGAGGAGCAACCATGAAAGCTTGCAAAAGAATTAACAAAGCGAATAACGATCCGAGCCTCCTCATTGGTATCAAAATTCAATTAACTCTCTAATAGACAAAGGTTTTGAGTTCGAATCCTGAGGTGCGCCATAGAATTCGCGAGTGGTTAGATAAACACAAATTTTCTCATAGTGGACAATATGTATATTATAGCGACTTGGGCATAGAGGCTCTGATCGTTACAACACCTCCCCATACAAAATTCATAGCAGCATTTATCTTTTGAACTCCAACAATTTGATCAAGAAACTTTTCCCTTTGCATCTCAAAGAAATATCATTAAACGTATCTTAGTCCAAGAAATAATAACATTATAAAGAAGTTCAAATTTATTCACAACCACAACACATATCTTAAATACAAGCATTGCACAAAATAGAAAACCTATAATAAAGGAAACCACAATTTCTCACCATATTCATGAACCCATATCGAAAATAGAAGAAGACACAAAAGAAACTAGAAAAAAGATAAAGCCCACATGAGAAAGATATTATGGAGTGACTTTAACAGTGTGTTTTCTAGAGAAAAAGAAAGGAGATTCCTTTAAGCATAAACATTACAAGAACCCCATAATTATTCAAAACCATAACACGTCTTAAACGAGTAATGCACATAATAGAAAAACCAAGCAAAAGAAACACAATTCATCAACATAATCATGAACCCATAATGATAAAATGGAGAAAAAACAATAACAGAAGAGAAAATTCATACCTTAATTTTACCAAACAACAATTACATGTAAATATACAGCAATACACAAACGTATAGAAAGAAGAAAATAGAGTTATAGAGTAGAAGGTGCCGTGTATATTCCAGAGATAGACATGAGAGAGAAAAAGAAATACATAACAAAATATACAGAAGAAACACAATTCGTCATCATAATCATGAATCCATAAGGATAAAATGAAGAAAAAACAGTAACAGGAAAAACCCCTATCAAAAAGAGGCAAATTCATACCTTAAGTTTACCAAACACAATAACATGTAAAATATACAGCAACACAAACTTTATAGAGAAAGAAAAAGAGAGTTTACGAAGTAGAAAATACTGTGTATATTCTAGATAGAGTCATGACTCATGAGAAAGAACAAGAGATACATACAAAATACAAACATCGAAAATGCATCGAAAGTGGGAAGAAGACTTGACTGATGCAATTTATGCATGGAAGGGAAGGAAAGGCACTTGGGTTTGTGCGTATTCATTGCAGTGTCACGTCGTAATCCGGCATATATTTGGATAGTGGGCTCCACAAGGCGTCTTTTGCTTCGATTTTCGCACACGTTTGGACCATGTAGTCCGCATGTGAATTCATCTGAACGGTGCAGGACTGTACTGCAAAGCAATGCGGTGCTGCTGTCCGAGTAACGCAGAAAATATCAAATATTGGGTTCTTGGATTTACTTCATAGTTCAAAAATTATAGCCGGCTGGCTCTCATTTTATACTTTGGTTTATTTCTTTTTCTTTCTCTTTTTCTTTCAAATAAGCACTACGAGTCTCTGCCATTGATTCCCCAATAATTCTTCATAGTTTTTTTTTCTGAGACAATATTTAAATCTTTTTCTAGAAAATAATACGAGTATCTAAATTGTATTTAATCATCAAAGAAATTGATCATTTCCATCCTAATGTTTCTCATTTCCTATTGTCAAACTTTCTTTACCTTTTCTATTATACTCGTGATCAAAGTATAGTTTTACCATTTGGTGTAGTGTGTCCAATTTACTTCAAATTACTAGCTTTCTGCACTGATTAAGGATCAACATATTAGTGCAACTGAAGAGATCAACACTCGTATAAATGTACAACATTTTTTTTTCATAGATATCCGTATATTTCACTTGAAAAATAAAATGTTTCATACTAACGAATTTGGGTCCATAACCACAACACAAGATGCAAGAACATTAACATATTGGTGTCATTTGTGGAAATGATAAGATAAATAAATAAAGAAAGTGGGTTATAGTTGATAAAGCTTGATAATGGAATGTATATATAGTAGAACACAATGATACATATAGAATTTCCCGTGGCTCTCTCACCAACTTAAACTACAACAATGAATCTAGAGATGGCAACGGGGAGGGATCCAGACCCCGTGACCAATTTAAGATTGGGTGGTGCCATTGCCCCGTTTACTACCCATTTTTTTTTTTTCAAGTTTTTGATAATTCATTTTATTGTCCTCCTTCATTAAAATGAGATAATAATATATTTATTTTTTAAAGTTAAATTATTCAAATATATTTGGTAAACTAATATTTTTATTTTTTGTCATATTTCTCAAATAATTTTAGTTGTCATCTTCTATTAGAACTAAAGAAATTTTGTGGAGTTTTCCATTTAAAGTATTGAATTATTTAAAAAAAATCAAAAATTAAACGGGGCAGGGCCCTTATTACCCGTACCGGCCTTGGGGCAAAATCTCCCGACCCGAATACTCGATTAAGCGGGTAATCCTCATCCCGTTCGAGGAGGGACCTTACGGATATCGGGTTTGACGAATTTTTTTGTCATCCCTATTATGACCTCTTTTAAAAACCATGGTTTGTCATCCCATTTATATAAATATAAAGTGAAGAACCAAAAAGACATTTATATAGATATTACAAGGTAATGTGTTTTGTGAACTCCCCACGACCATAATGTAACGCGTGTTTGCTTTCAATCTCTGACTATAGTGTTTAGATGTCATGAATCAACACCAACATATGATTAGAAAGAGATAACTCAGTTGTCTAGTAAAGTGTTGAATATATAGCTTCTAACGAAGTTTAAAAAATTACAGTGGTTACTGAACTACAATTTATACCCCTGTTTGGTGCACACTTTGAGTTCAAGAATGTATTTTTTTGTTTGATGTGATGGGGAATATATGGTTGAAAAAGAAAGAAAAATTATTGATGTGATAGAAAATATTATTTTATTGAAAATGTGTTGTTGAAAATGAGTAAAAGAATGAGAATGGAAAAAATAATTTAACTCATGGGCTATATATTGATTGTGAAAAGTAAGCGGAATGTTTCAAAGATATCATTTCCATATGTGGCACTCGGGACCCGATAATTTTGAAGGTTTATGTTTAACTAAACCAACTTCAAGAACATTACAAGTGATTATCCAAGTTTTGTCACATGTCGATTGACTATTTACAGTAGACAACAACAATTCTTCATGTAACTCATTAAATCTCCTCATATGATGTTGATTTACACGGCCAAACTAAAAATATGAACGTTGAGAAGAAACATTATTGACAAGAATCTGTCATGAAATGCTATGAAGCATGTTTGTGATATATAGATAGTATTTGTGGGTTTCACAAATATTGTGAATAAAAAATGACTCGATAAAAAAAATATTTATGATTTGAACACCCGTCAAAGGGCTAAATATCACAAGGAATTGAAAAAATGTACGTCGACCTAAAAAAATGCCTCATAGAATCCCGGCCGCCATCCCTCCACATAAGTTTCACTGTACACTCAAATATCTCGTTAGAAGGCAAAGGCTATCGGTCGAGAAAAAAGTCCGACGACCGTTTTCTTTCGACGATCAAGTCAACGATCGAATGAAATATAAAGAGTGCAAGAGACGAGAGAGGGGATCTGGTTAGTGTTATAATTACTTACCTTTTTGTGAAATGGATTCACATGTACTAGAGAATTTGATATGGGCGGAGTGGGGTTAGTAAAATAAAGTTCAAGCCCAATAAGCAATTGCTTAATTAAATAGGCCAATCAATTGAAAAGTCGATGCAACGTTGGTATATATGGAACCCCTTCGTATGAGCATACCACGTAATTTATAGTTTGATAATAGTCCCCCATGTCTGAATCATACGCTCATGTGCGCGAGGTCTTGTAAATTGCATCAAAAATATGATTAGCTCCAATATATGAAGATTTACCGATTGCTTCGAAAATATCTATGTGAACCTGAATAAGAGAGTCTTACAGATTACCTCGAAAAATGTCACATATAATTTGCAAAATTTTAGCAGCATCTCCTTTATAATATAGACTAAACAACTTGCAATATAACATAATATTTTCATTGCACATATACAAAGTGAATTGGGGTCCACTCGTCCCTTCGAGTAAAATGACGATCGGGTCAAACTTGCTTGTGTGAAGGAGGTAACATGATGTCTATAAAATGATGATGTAGATAACGTGGCATGCATATTTACAGATTGCCTCGGAAGTTGTCACATATAATTTGTCAAAATTTTGACAGCATATCCTCTATAATATGGACTAATCAACTTGCAATATAACATAATAATTTTACTGTACATATACAAAGTGAATTGAGGTCCACTCGTCCCTCCAAATAAGGTGAAATGATAATCGGGTCAAACTTGGTTGTGTGAAGTAGGTAACAAGATGTCTATAAAATGATAACGTAGATAACGCGGCATGCATACTGACATCGGTGAAAATAGTGTTATGACCATGTTACACCTATAATTATGTAGCACACTTACGTGGAGGGGGTCCTACATTGATCGACTGGACATCAATTATTTTAATCGGATTGGGCCAATTAATTAAGCAAACTATTGCCGTGCCTATACTTGGGTCTGACCCACTATGTCATGTTAGCTCATTTCCTTTTCTCTCTTATATATAGGCGCATTCATCTACAATAAAAGGAAGGTTCATTTTAACCTTAGCCAAATCTCCTCTCATGTCTCTTCACTCATTTCTCTCTCGTCCAACCTTTGACTTGATTATCGGAGTGGAAACGATCGTTGGACCTTTTTTTTTTTTACCAACAACCTTTATCTCTTAAATGTGCGTTTCCATATACATGTGATGCCTATATGAAGGGGAGGTGATCAGAATTCTGTTGACACATTTTTTTAGGTCAAACAATGTCTACTGTGCGCTGATAGATTTTCCTACGATAACAATTTCCAAGCCAAAAGAGTTACTCTTAACGGAGAATTGTATGGCAAAGTGTAGATATTGTGTTGTTTGGAATGATGAAAGTTTTTAGGGATTGAGATTGTTAAGCAGCCATCCAAACTATCGAGAAGAATTGAGCTAAAATAAAAAATATAATATTGACAAAAGAGTTATGCAACTGACAAGAGAAATAATCTTAAGTTGAATACTGACAACAAAGTTTTCCTTCAAGTAAGCGTCAATGAAAGTGTTATTCATTTTTTCATGAGAGGAAACCTTCAGTCGAGATAAATAGGCCCTTCAAAGTATTGAAGCATGCGAGAAACAGTGTAGAACCATAAGCACTACGTATGTTTTTCACGTCTTGATGATTCGAGAATATTTGTCAAAGCAAAGCAATGCAATCGATCCTCAACTGTTAAATATTTAGTTAGATCTACATACAAGGAAATCAAAACTATTATTCTAAATCAAATGGTTCAAACGTTAAGCAACGAGGAGACTAAATTTGTCAATGTCCAGTGACAAGAAACACACATCAGGAATAGCCTACTGCCTACTATAGAACAAGAGGAATGAATCAAAGTCATATTCCCACACCTCTTCGTCTAATAACAATTAATTTTCCAATATAATTTGTTTAAGGATGGGAAGATGTAAGAAATGCTAAAATATTCATATTAGAAACTTAAGTAAATCTCTGAGGACATTACAAAATAAGCCTTAAAAATGTGCTCTTAAATAGTGTCAAATGTGGTCTAGTATATTAATTTTTTTAAAACATGATTAAGAATAATGCTACCTAGCATCAATGTGTTAGAACATCAGTATATATGACATGTATGTGATGTTAAATGATAAGTCTAATTAAATGTTGTTGGAATATTAACTAACCAACCATACAATCAGCAAACCAACAATCCAATCACCACTCCAGGTCAACAGAAACTCACGTTCCCAGCACTCCAGCAACTCAGTTCACGTGTTCCCTCCAGTTCACCAGACGTGCAC
>CAIGRT010198725.1:0-24380 GCA_903798405.1 Fraxinus platypoda | reverse complement strand
GTCACGGGTCGGCCCGCGGTCCCTATTTTCACGGGTCATGGCCGGCCCGTCCGTCTTGACACCTCTAGTATCCTCCAATGTTAATGTACTTTTCACATATCCTCTGCGACGAGTATGGCATTTCCAGCAGTGCGAACATAGACATAAACGAACAAGTAGATTGATCTTGTGTATACTAGCACACAACAAAGGATTTCGGCAAGTGCAAACGCTATTCGGTCATTCGTTGCAGACCATCGTCATTATTTTAGGATAGTTCTGCGTGCATGCATAGCTTTCACGGCGAATATGATTAAACCGGATCCGAGGATACAACGAAGGCGCAATTCACCATCATCCACATGTGGAATGTTATCCCCTATTTCAGGTTATGTTCGTAATCTAATTGACGGTTGAAGAATATTTAGACGATCAGAATTGTCTTGATATGATAGTAAAATGATAGAATTGCATTGGTGCGATCGACAGAACGCATGTAAAAGCTGTGCCACGACATATAAGAGAGAATTACATTGGAAAAAGGGAATTCCGACACATAATGTCCTGCTCTGTGATTTCAATCTTTGTTTTACGTTCGTACTGCCGGGAACCACAGAGAACACCCACGACAGTCGCATATTAGCCCGAGCCGTACATAGTCCGAAAATCAATTTTCTACAACCTGGGAACGAGAAATATTACTTGGTTGACTCCGGGTTCATACATAGTCCGAGTATATGGCTCCATATAAAGGCTCTGATATTAGATATCATTTTCAAGAATTCGGCAACGCAACAGATGGACAACGCCGTCGATTTCGAAATGCACGCGAGTGGTTTTATTTCCATCACTCATCATGTTGTAATGTTATCGTTCGGAGTTTGGAAACAGAGATGTAAGATTCTTGATCAAATGCTTGCTTACAATATAAGAGCACAAACAGCTGTGGTCGTGGCCACAGTGGGCATATATAACTTCCCGAGGAGAAACGGTCGGCTAGATGAGAGTTTTCGTAGAGTCGAAAAAGTAGATGACGATGAAATTGAGATGGATCTACCCGATGAAGAAGACGAAATTGTGGCTGAGCTAGATGCAATAGTTGAAGGGACATGCTGTGGCAGCAACTACGAGATTACATGGCACATGCTACGTTAGGAGTTATACAACGCGCTTAAATGGAAAACGTATGTTCTCTGTAAACATTTTTTTCGCTTCATATGTTGATGTTCAAGAAACAAGTATTAATTTTCAATGTATTTTTAACTAGTTGACGATTTCTCCTACGCTCGTTGGCAATCTCGCTTTGTTGAATTGCTCATGTTTTGACTTTTCAAAAAAAATTCCACCTGCCACTAATATCATTTTAGAATCAGTCTAAATGTACCAAATGTGGGTACCGAATGGTGTCCCCCCTCTCACAATGCGCGCGGGCTGCATGTGTATTTAAAAATTTCGGCTTGTGGTCCCCACCTCCTAATGTGAGTGGGGTGTAAAATATTCGGTATATGTAGTATAACCCATCATTTTGTTAGTTAATTGCACGCGCCGCCACCTACCATATTTTGAAGGGCAATAGTGAAAAGTAAAATAATGGTAAATGTTAAAGCTCATCTCTGATGTGTGTAATAGAAGGTTGTCAAATGAAATTTGAATGTTAAGGTACTCGAGGGCCGAGGCCCACAAATGTTGGAAGTCGGGCTGAAAAAACGGATGAGAATGGAGGCCAAACAAGCTGGTAATTGAATGAAAAAATTACTGCATTTTAAACAATTCAGATTGCCACAGGATTATGTCAACCATTGTCATGATTGATATATGACAAAGTCGTCTTCTTTGTTCTATTAACTTTTTTAATGGCCACTAAACTCTACGCTTAGTAAAGTTTAACATGTTTCGTTCAAACCATTTATCGTTTAGTTTTTAATTGAAAATTCCACGCGTTCCTATGTCAAATCGTAAGAATTATAACACTTCAAGTATTCTTAATCTCAATTTTCAATATTTTTTGAAATTTGATTAGAGAAATTTCAATAACTTTTAATTATGTTGGAATTACGTTATTTTAGCATTGAAACTACTTTTAAATGTTAAGATTGATCATTCTTAAATATTTTACTAAAACGTCACTGAAAATTACAGTCGATAAAGCTAAAGAAATACATGAAAGATTTAAAAGTCAACATAAATAAATTAAGATTTAATAAATAATCTGAGAGAGTAAAAAAGGTAATAATTGCTTATTTAGTAAAATAAAATAATTTCTTCATCTGGAAATTTTATTTTGAAAAATAAGCAGGAAAAAATGACATCGCCAGACTCGAACCAGAGACCTTCAGTGTGTTAGACTGACGTGATAACTAACTACACCACGACAACTTTTTCTACCTGTCGCACCATAATCACTGAATCTTTCTTCTAGACAAAAGTCACAAAACCCTTCTTGAATTGCTTTGCAGCAGATTTTTTTTTTTTTTTTTTAAGGAAAATGGAGAAAAATGACGTAATGTCCCTCGCCGATCAGCCGACGGTGATGGTGACTAACGACGACGGAATCGATGCCCCGGGGTTACGTGCTCTCGTCCACGTCCTCGTCTCCTTCAACCGTTTTAATGTCCTCGTCTGTGCCCCTGACTCGTATGTATATGTATTTTATATCCATCCGTCTAATTTTCCATTAAATAATTTAAATTTCTGGTTAAATGTTAATTATGTGGCTTAGTTGCTTAATTGGTAGCCTTTAGAGTTTGCTTGTGTTTATCCATGTTTCTACGGCCTAAACGTTATATTTTTCATATACTATAGTCATATGTGCAAAAGAATCGTGCTTAGTTCTTTGGATGATAGTTTGATTTTTATGAAATAATCTCAAATTTTGACACCCATATTTTATTTGGGAGAATGCCTTTGAATGATGCCTCGTGTTATTTCTTACACTTCTGCTGTTTTATGAATACAGCGAAAAGTCGGCTGTTAGTCATAGCATTACTTGGCGAAATGCTGTTTCAGTTAAGCCTGTGGAAATCAGTGGAGCTACTGCTTTCGCAGTTTCTGGTCAGCTTCTATCATTTACATCTCTTGTAAATTACTGATGATAGGAAATCTTGAAGAAATGTAGACAATACCTTGTATGATTTTATCTAAGCCATCTTGATGTAGAGAAACTCCAAATATTCTGTTCTTTTAGTAGAGCAGTGCTTAGAAAAGATGTGAAAGTATTTCTTTTTGCCTGACCTTTTCATAGGTCTTCTATTCCTTTTGTTTCGTTTAGATGTAAAGCATTATTCGCTTTATTTGGTTGCCGTTATAGTGCATGATAGTTCCATATGTTGCTTTCCATCTTTAAGGCTCAATAGCAACTAAAATGGCATGATTGATTTGTTAAGACAGCAAATTTAACTTACTATACTTCGTGTTTCTATACTTCACTCATCATTATGTATAAAAATATTCTTTCCTGTCACATTTTTATCAAGCTTATCCATATCGCTTGTGGTGGAGGGATTATACTGTTTCCAACATAAATAATGTTAATTTGATAATGCTAATGCTAGATATAAATGTCCTTTGACATATTCTTTTCTAATCTGCTATCTATTTCATACCGTGCTGTTTGCATTTGTTTTCNGGGATTATACTGTTTCCAACATAAATAATGTTAATTTGATAATGCTAATGCTAGATATAAATGTCCTTTGACATATTCTTTTCTAATCTGCTATCTATTTCATACCGTGCTGTTTGCATTTGTTTTCTGCTTTACTTATTTTCCCATATTTTTTGCAGGAACTCCCACTGACTGTACATATACTGTTTCCAACATAAATAATGTTAATTAGAAAATGCTAATGCTAGATACAAATGTCCTTTGACATATTCTTTTCGAATCTGCTATCTATTTCCTACCGTGCTGTTTGCATTTGTTTTCTGCTTTACTTATTTTCCCATATTTTTTGCAGGAACTCCCGCTGACTGTACATCTTTGGGAATTTCAAAGTCTCTCTTCCCTTCAGTACCTGATCTGGTAATCATTCACGATGGAGAGGTTTATACTATATAGTATATACTCCACATCATCCTCCTTGTATGGTGCCTGAACAGTGGTGGACATTGAATAGCAATTCCTTTGTGCAGTTTAAAGAGCAACAATTTATTGGCTACTATCCTTTTTCACTTAAATCTTTCAACCTCATTACAGATCTTTTCATGTGCTTTTTAGTATGAAAGAATTGCTTACGTACTTTTTATCTCTGATTTGCAGGTGATTAGTGGCATCAATATGGGCAGTAACTGTGGTTATCACGTGTTAGTAACATAAACCAGATTTGGCCTCATGTGTGTGATATATATATAATAATACCACAAACTTATTTGCAAACAGAATAGTATTCATTTATTGATCACAGTCACTTATCTATGCTTGTGCATCTTTCGACTGACATCTTGTTGCAAATGCAGGGTATATTCAGGGACGGTAGCTGGCGCTCGGGAAGCTTTTTTCAATGGTGTACCATCTGTGTCTATATCATATGACTGGTATATATGTTAGAGAATAATGCACATCAATTTACATTCACGTTTCCATTAGGTTCAGGTACCAGTTCACGTACTGTCGTACTTACATATTCATCGCTTTCATATTCTTGGATATACATTCATGCGTTTTCATTTACGCATCTAGATTGAGCGGCTTAGAAATCGTATCCAAATAGAGTTGTGGGGAGTTTCTTAGGCAAGGTAAAAGGACGGAAAGAGAATTTCATAATACTTTAAACAAGGTTAGATTCCTTTCCATAAATCAAAAGCAAATACTTCTGTCTCCTCCTTCTTTCTATAACTTTAGATTGACCACCTCCGGCTGTTTTCTAACAATGCATATGACTCTTAAAGCATCCTCAATTGATTAGAAATTTTTTATCAAGCCTAATTCTATCATGCGGAATAAATATCGATAATATACTTAAGTTACTGAATGAATCAATTCATTTTGATTTTCAATGAATCAATATTGACAAATTTTTCAGAAAATGATAAGTTGTTTAATCAAAACACGGTGTCTATACAACACCCTTGATAGTAGCTATGCAACACCTTTGACGATGCGCCAACAGGCAAAACCTTATTTTCAATGGACTTAGTTAACTAAATTGAATCCTTTTTCACTATTCCTTTTGATCTAGATGCAAACTTCGATCTTTTTGCAACCACCTCAGACAAGGTTATTTGACCTACTTCTCCCTATTGTAACCTGTTCTATGAGAATCGCATTGCCCTTGTAGGTGGGAGTTTTTTTAGATGTATGCAAGACATGTCCTACAGTCTAATAGGCTATTCCCTTTATTTATCCTTAACTGGTATGGCGTCCACTTATTGGCTTATATCCTCATTTTTAATTTCTATAATTGTATCTGTTCTAGAATGGTAGCACTTTCATGTTAACGTCTTCATTTCTGTTATGTGCATGTTACAAGCATTCCTTTTAATGGCCCAAACATTTAATATAATAAAATATAGCTGGTCTAGTAAATGTATTAAAACACTTTAATTACGGTTTCTTGCCTTAATTTGATACTTTATTTAGAAAGAATTATCAGAATAAATTAAGAATGTAAATTCATTTTGGAACTTAGTTTTAGCTCAAATGACAAGCATCTCTAGCAGATAGTCCAGGCTGTTGAATCCTAGAGTTTCTCTACTTAATCTCAGCCTTTGGAATTTCACCTCAGAGCAGAAATAGTCAGTTTCATATTACAGAGGCATCAGTACCCATGAATTGACTGACGATTCAGAAAAGTAATGGAAGTTTGATCTACAAACAACTGTTAGACTTTTCATCTGATGCATCTTGCAAGGATGGGATTATTAGACAACTTAAAATGTATGACTTACTTGGATTTCTAACTGCCAGGGCTGGAGGGAGGAGTAATGTCAATGACTTCAGGCTGGCTGCAGAGGCATGCTTACCAATAATCAGCGCAATATTGGTTGAAATCAAGAAAAAAACTTATCCTCAAAACTGTTTTCTGAATATAGATGTGCCAACAGATGTTGTCTGTCATAAGGTAATTTGTGGGTTTTCTTTGGCACAACAATTGACTCAAAATTCATCAAGATAAGATGTTGCAGATTTGGCCACATTCAATTCTAGCACCTGCATTCCCTCTCACCATTGATACAAACAGTGAAAAATTGGTGTTTCTATTTGTATATTGTTCTTTTTAGCTTGTCTCTTAAAACTTTGGATCTTTTAGTTACTGCACTTCGTTTTCTCTTCACTTCCTCTTCCTTGACTTAACAATGAACATATTGAGTTTATGACATGCTTCTTGTTAATTTGCTCATTTTTAATTGTGATCACCGTACAGAAGAAGATGCTAAGTTCTGTTTTGTTAATTCCAATAGGGTTATCGGCAAACTAAGCAGGGTAAGAGTATTGTGAAAATGGGATGGAGGCAAGTTACTTCTGATGCTCAAGGAGGAAAGATGTTATCAACAATGACTATGGAAATGAATTCATCATCAAATTTTGAGTCCGATGCTTTGAGTGCACCTCATGACCATCTTATGTTCAAGAGACAAGTATGATTCTTTCTCTTTTAGCTTCTTGCACATTTTTAAAGTTTGCATTTTTTCCTTTAGAACTTGTGCATCAAATTGTGGTTTCCACGCGAGTCTACTTGCTGTGCATGCATTATCTTCCTCTTTCTGAGTTTTTAATTTTAAAATTACCATGTCATGCATTAGGTGAGGGGATCATACGTGGAAGACGGAGATACAGACTACAGTTCCCTTCTAAGAGGATATGTACGTTTAGTGTGTTCTATTTTTCATAGCCAGTGATTGAAGAGGAAGGTCCATGGTTAATTATCACTAACTTGTTCTTTCAGATAACTATTACTCCTCTAGGTGCCTTGTCTCATGCAGAGTTAGACGCCCAAGCGTACTTTAAAGAGTGGCTGCCAGGTGTTACTGAACGTTACTTTTCTTCTGCATTGTAAAGATGTAAGTCATGCCTTTCAAATAGAATTACGGAAACCGTCAAGGAAAAGTCTGAATCAACTTGCTTATTAGTCTGTTATGCATTCTTGAGTATCTTCTTATTGAATACCATGTTTTTGTCGATATCAAAAGCTTCCAACTTAGTAGCTTCTCTGTAGTTCTAGTATTATAACATAGATTTAAAGTTTCGAGGTTGAAACATTGTAAGAATGATTAAAACAAATGAAAGCTTCTGGGATTGTACTCTTTTTCTAATCTGAACTTGTGGAGACCCCAGAAGATAACTGAGCTTTAGATTCAGTTCCTGATCAATTTATATTCATATGGCTTAACATGTTATCTTGTGAGGCTCCAGAGATAGATATAAATGATGATGGCGTTTCTATCCCTGTATGGTAATAGTCAATGGTCTTGCATTTTGATGTACTTTCATGAGGCATCATCATTCCTGCTTATAGGGCGCCTTATCATTTATGCATTATTTCTCGTCTCCCTTCACAATCTTTTGACAAGTTGTCGCTTAATATTAATATATATTTATGCTGATGAGCTCATGATTATATTTTTCATCCGCCTTTAATTTTTCAAGTCTTAGTGATCACTTCATTGTTGCTGCAAGTAGCTTCTGATTTCTTTTCTGTATTTCACTTTTCCCCTTTTTATCTTTAAAATAGTTTCTATATAAAATATAGAACTGGAAATTATTTCATGAGATGTTACCAGAATTCTATGCAACTTTTGTTCTCTGTTTCAATAATTTTTGTAAAGACTTCGTTATTTCCTAAACAATCAGAAATTATTTGGATGGACAGAGAAAAACCAAGCCAAATCTAGTCTTTAGCTTTCATTAGTGAACCTCAGTCAACTTTTTAACGGTGTGAAGAACCTATCAAGCTACCATGTCAACTGCTAGAAATGGACCAAAATTTGAAAAAGAATTACACTTTACAGTCAACTACTTTTTTCTCCCAGAAAGTTTTACTAAATTATGCTTTGATGCAAAGCTTCTTATACGCATGATGCTCTTTCATTTTTCTTTTTGCTTCTAGATAATGTCATCTATTTTATATTTCTTGGATAACTAGAAGGGCCAGTATATCCAGAATAAGTGAATAATTTCAATAATTTATTAAGAAAATCTGCATAGAGCACACTCAAGAGAATGGAAACGATAAAGTGAAAAGAAGAAAAGCAAAAACTTAAATGAGTATAATTTTTCTATCTTATGTATGTATGTAATCTCCCTTGCTTCGCACAATATGTGAGAACATCATTTTGGTGGTGGCAAAGCTGGTGGATGTGATTCCACTAATATGGACCAAAGAACATGCACATCTTCATAGGGACAGTTTTTGATATCCTCGTACAGGATGTATATCCCTCTACCTGAGAAATCAATATAGGAAATGCAGTGAGTTTGCTTTGTAAATGATCTCTTGAGATAGTCTAGAAATGCCATATATGAACGAAAACAAAATATGGGTGTTCATAAATGCAAATCAGAACATCAATAGATACATAGAGGTACAGAATGCAGGTTTATATTATCATGCTACGAGTTTAATAACGAGTATATATGAGATAACAGAGGATATATACAATTATGAATGCGTAGTTTAGGCACTAAAAAGATTGAAGATATTGAATTCTCTTGCATGTTTGTAGAGCACGCATGTTTGCCTGTGATTACACGCACTCAGAAACTGCAGTTTTTTGTAATGCACAAGGAGGATATAACGAGAAGAAAAATGAAAAGCTAATGATGTTATCTGAGGTTGTGGAAATATTGCAAGAATATCAGTCTGAACTTCGAAGTAAAAAGCATTACGCAATCAGAAAATGTAAAGAATTACAGGAAATGAGGACATACTTTTTTTTCGAGCTGAGTGCAGACGAATCCAGAGCTTCTTCAGCGGAGAGAACAGGGACTGCAGCCACCTCATTTGGATTAGAGAGTGTGGCTCATGATAGGTGAAAGGATAGGGGGGAAATAAGAGTGGAAAACTGCTAGCTTGCTTAGACAAGGGTGAAGTTTAGGTCACAATTCAAAGAAATATTTACATTCCCTTGCAGACTAAACACGCATGTCAAGTTTTGTGCTTGGTAAAATGTCTCTGTGTAGCTTTTCTTCTTGTAGTTAAAGTAATCACTCTACCAATCAGCTGTTTTTTTCCCATTTAATTTCATGGCAATTATCCTTATTCACACTTGTCCCTTTCATTTTTGTTAGGTTTCTGGAATATTTTTTTTTTGGGTTTCTTAAGATGTAATGTATTTGGAAAAAACATTTCCTTTTATAACTTTCTGGGTGTGTTTGAAGTATTATGAACCTACTCATCCATTTGTACCAGTAGGGTCCTCTTGTTACTATGTCACATTAGAGCTTGTTGAGTAACCTTGTTTCTTCCCAGTTTCAGGCTTTAACCAGAGTGGTTCTTGTTTTTTTCGGGGTGAAACGGCCTGGTTAAGATGATTTCACACTGTATTTTTTTTTGGAGGACTTGCTCAGGGTCAATTAGCAGAGGTGTTATTAAAAAGGAACGCTCAACAGATTTAAATGAATATCAATTGTAGTTGGCACAATTATATTTTTAAAAAAATGTTATTTGCCTTATTTTAATGTTATTTACAACAATTTTCAGTCGTCGGCTGAATTTGGGTCCAGAAACAATACCTTAAGAGCATCTTCAATGCATTTCATGAATTATCATCTGAGTGGCAATTAAATTGAAAGGTTTTTAGTTTACGTAAGGTTGATATCTATTGAATAGACTTCTCGATTTCCTTTGTCATGTTTGCCGGATATAGTTATGGTCAAATTGCATTGGAGATAAATCTTTTTAGATATTGTCTACTTTTGCTTATTTGACTAATTTTTCAACAGATTTCTTATGTCAACTTTTTGTATGCTTTCTAATGGCGTGGACACGTGGCAGCTGCACTTAGGTGCCATGTGGCCAATAAGGAGGTGTGGTGTTTATGAGCAACCAAAGGGCAATAGAATCAGTCAATAGGCGCAAGTGAAGGGGATTGATGTCAGTGCGGTTGAAACTTGAAAGAGCCGGTCTTGAAAATCGAAGTATTGATAGGAATATCGGGGGTTCGAATTCCTCTCATTCGTGAGGTCATAAGTTCTCTCTTGGCTCATCTATAGGTAATAATAAGTCGAATTGACTCATCAATTCCTTTATCGATATATCAGGGTTCAATTGATCCTAAGTTTTTAGGTGCAATTGCGTTGACTTCGTTAGATAGATTTCTTGTCGTATACGAGGAGGGGGCTTGTATTAGGGGAGGAGCATCAAAACGAGGTGAATATAGAGCTTCACCATGGTGAAATGATTCTAGCAAAGCAGTTTTAAGGTTATGCTTGTAGTGTCGCCATTGTGGTCAGACACTTGATATTCTCATTTTACGTAGTCTCACCCGACGCCTTCTTTGACGATCACATGGGTATAATTTGCGACATACCGAAATAAATAGTAACAAATGTAAATCTGGAGCGACAACCAAATCCTTCAGTGTCAGTAATAAAAATAACTGAGCAAGCACCCATCTTGGGCTTCTTTTTATTATAAGCTTGGGGACAAAGGGGCAGCTCTGAATGTTAAGTCTGAAGATGGATGAATTTGTGGTTTATAAACAAATTTGGATTTATTTTTGTAAAAAATTCATAACTATAAATGTTTAATAATACAATTTCAAAATTAAGAAACTCGTAAAATACTTTAAAAAAAAAAAAAAGGTGGTCATGACCTCTGATAAATATTGACTTATAAATTGATATTAAATAGATTTGTCATATATCACACAATTTATGGATAGTCATGTACTAAATCACAATAACACTAGGAGCATGTTTGGCTAAGCTTAAAATCCAATTAAAATTGAAAATATAGCCGTTATTGGGTCTACTCGTCTAATGAAAGTCAACAATCTAGGTTTTTAATTTTAATTCGATTTTAATCTTTACCGAACACGACCTATGTCATAATCATAAATCATAAAATTTATGGGTCATATACATTTATAGGTCTCAATCACATATTCAATCACAAATTGAACAATTAATATATCACAATGGTACTATTGGTAAGATTCTTCTCACCCCTGCACTTCTATCACAGCAAGAGCACACTACTATCATCTCTATCGTCATCCTTCCACGGAATTTTGTACTTCTTTCTTGCTTTTTAAAACTGAATTTGATCAATAAATACTTCAATTTTGCTTTTCAGATGGGAAGGCAGTTATGGCTTCAATTAACAATCACATTCAAATTCTCTCTCTCGTTCTCTTCTTCACATTTGTTTTTCGTATAAAACTCAATGTTCTCTGCTAATCTGTCGAAAAATTCTCCCAGTCCATCTCCACATTCTCTGGTCGAGACGCACTCCCGCCAACGCCAGTTCTATCTCCTGCAGCACCATTGAATCGCCATCTCTTGCCCATTCTTCTCCAGCATCAATCCGTGAACTTTAGTCGTCCTATCAAGTCCCAGGAGGCGGAAGAGGGTAGCCATACCTCGACGCTGAAGGTGGTGTTTGGTGACGTTTTAGTTGTTTATGGAAATATTTTAATTTGGAGGGGAGAGAAGATGCATGTTTGCAGGAATATGCTACTTGTACATAATGCGGTGTCCATAACGGTGTCCACTCCCTCACATGGAGGGGGACCCATTTCGGATATATTATATTTTATTTGAAGTGGGTCTCCCTCAATGTGAGGAGGTAGACACCGTTATGGACACCGCATTATGTACAAGTAGCATTACTCATGTTTGCAATACGTGAGGTGGTGTGGGAATGGGGTGGGGTGGGGTGGATATACCTAATTTTTGATCAAAGTTAATAGTAACTGATTTTTGATATTGAAATTTGAAAATAAGATTTAATGTAATTCCCTCTTTATTTTTTAATGAGACAGGTTTTAAGGGTAAGTGATATCGCGCTTCGATTTTAAAAACCTAAACTCTGAACGCTAAGGAACCTTTCTAGCATGTTGCCAAGTTCATTCATTCTGTAAAATCAAATGAAGAACAGAGAGAAATTTTCAATTAAAAAATGATAAATTCACTAAAAAACAAAATTCTCATCGAAATCGAAGGTCTAACCTGTATAACGTTATGAACTACAGTGGTCGTGTCTGATCAAATCCTTGTAGATTGCTTAATTATTGACAAGTCCAATGTTTTTTTTACCCTCTTTCTACTGTGATATAGATATTCTCAGAGGGAAAAATCCCCTGTACTTTTCTTAAATTTTGTTGCTTTATTCCTCACAACAAACAAATCCAATGTGCTGTCTATATGGTATGAAATTTTCTCCTTTTTTTTTTTTTTAAAGTCTCTTGGTGAAGACAGGTTTAAAAGAATACACATAATTTCTTCTTAACATTTTAAACTTTTAAATGAGACGTAAGACAAAAGATACAAGTTCAAGTTTTATTATTACTCGTATAGAAAATATGTGCACAAATACGAGTTTAGGTGAAGCCAATTCATAAAAAGCATTTTCTTATTTTTATATTTTAATTTTTAATCATTTTAAAAATTATTTAATAATCGAAATAATATATACCAAACATCTAAAATACTATATTTACTTAATAATTTCTATAATTAGTTAATTATGCAATTTTCAAGCTTTCGAAATGTAAAAATTGGATTATTTTTCATAGTTTTAACTTAAACTAGACAAGTCCTATTTGAAATTTTCTAATGTGTTTTTATTTTTGAATTTTATACATATAAAGTCATTTTAAAACTAATAACTAAATCAAATAAAATATTGGAGGCCCTCTATTCAAATTTGAATATGATTAGGTTGCTATTTGGTTTGGTTAATAACTTTTCGCCCCAATTTGATTTGGATTAAAATTAAATTAAAATTAATTTTAATTATATATTTCATGAGATATATAATTTTTTAACTATATATTTCATCAATTTTTATCAAAATTTACTAAAATTTTAAACCCTACAGGGTTATGAAAGTTGGCCCACTGAACAATCATATGGAAATGGGTCCTATACCATATGAAAGTCTTTGATCTATGGTCAACACATTAGACAATACTACCCGAGAAAAATAATTGAAATTTTGTCCATAATGTACTATCCAATGCTATTTGATACCGTGTATCAAATATTTCATAAAGGTAAGTTTTTGTATAGCACAAATATAAAAATAATGAGTAGCATGAAAGTTTGAATATTGATCTTGTGACGTTAACAATGTTTACCTTTCAAGACGAAACTTTTAAATTTAGTATACTACTTGAGTAAAAAAATTTCAAACATTTCAAGAAGAAACACTATTTTGTGAAACGTGTCAAGAGATACAATTCTACATTGTTTAAGCTTCTGTTTGTTTTCCATTATACTGCAAATTCTTACCGTTGCAACAGGGATCAGCCGTCTTTTTTGACAATTTTGTCTTACAGTAGGACCCACTTCCTTGAAAAAAAAAAGGGGGTCAAAAAATGCATTTTCCACCTTAAATAGCGGGAAGCAAACATGAGCAATTTTTCACATATAAATGTATGACATTAGTACTAAATAGTAGTAAAATAAATAAAATTTTAAATTCTCTCTCTCTCTCTCTCACATTCATTTAGTGTCAACTCCTATCCAATCAAATAAATGGTAAGTATATAAAATAAAGTAAAATGTACACTAGTGAACAGTATGAAAAAAAATTAAAAATATCGACGATTTTACTACTCAATTTATTTTTATCTACTATTGTGCATTAGAAATTATAACAAATTTTTTTTTTTTTTGCCGGGCAAAGATCCAATTGTGTGCTATCTTGACACTTGCATACTCTATAACGTTAAAATAGCATTTCATTATAAATATTACATTACTAAACAATAACATGCTATGAAAGTCAATTGAAATGTTAAAATAATAGTTGGGTCTGGAAATAAATATTTAAATGTTAAGGTTATTAATAATAAAGTCGAATATCAATTTTTTATTTTTTGAATCAACTTGATCAACGAACTAGTGGGTACGAGAGAAAAGTTGTTCCAAATATTCCCGTTCAAGTTTCATTATCGAAAGTATAGAAACTATTAAAAGAAGTTAATTAACTATTCAACATGTGCAATTTTTTTTTTCGTTAACTTAGATGTTAAACGTTTCAAGATTGGATAGGTTGTTGCACTTCTAACGATCGATTCGAATGATAAGATGCAAATCCTCCCTCGAACGATTTCTTTCACACTACGAGTGAAACCATTTGCTAATCAGAACTGAAAGGTGACATAATATCCATGAAAACAAAGAAATGAATTAGTGAAAATATGAATTGCCTACTTTTATATGGATAGGTCCTTACTTACTAATTTGACCGTTTTATGTTTTCTAATCTTAATTTTTATGAAAAACAATCTTATCCTTAACACTTGATTTGGTATAACAAAAACCAAGAAATAACATTAGGAGTTAAATGTGGTGAGGTGATCGAAGTGTGTCTCAGCTCGTTCCACGAACTCGCTCTTGGTGGGGACGAGTTGAACCTCGCCATTTTCTCCTTTTTTTTTGTAAATAACTTTTTCACTCACTTATAATGAGTTAGCCAGCATGAGAAATTTACTGGTTGATTCGTGCTCATTGTTTGCCCCATTTAATATCTTTATTTAATGACATGCACAAAGAGAACCATATATATAATTATGTCCACAATCAATGATTAAAACCATTATACCCTATTGAGTAAAGTCTTGTTAGAAGTAGTTAGAGAGAGAGTGTTAGTTCAAATTTTGAAACCATTTGATTTGCATTTTAGGGGTAGGTGTGATGTATGAATCCAAATTTAGCATCCCATCTAGACCATGTGGGAGTGGGAGGGATTGGAATGTATAGTATAGGTAGGTGTGATGTATGAATTTCCCTTAACCATAATTATAAAATGTTGAAGAGCAAATTTCTCTCATTTAAAGGTTGGTGACTAGAATCATAAAATCATACTCGATTGAAACAACATTGAAGTTGTCCATCGGAGGCTCTTTGGCACGACAACTAACACTTTGGACATCATTCTACTAAATTATACGAATATGAAATATATGGAGAATAAACACTTGTGCGTACGTTATGTAAGACTTTCATACTTAAATTTTTATGCTCTTTATATAGTTGTAAATTATTATTATTATTGTAGAATTATATGTGAATTAGTAAAATTGTAACACCACGATCAAATATGAGAAAAATGGTCGGGTTTTCCTAGTACAAAATGGGTTCACGGGTTTATTTCCATTTGTAGTTATCATTACAATTTGGACCATTTGTTCTGCAAGGTGATATAATGTTCCTTTCATAGTACCTTTTCTATTGCACTATGTACAAACATCATTCCGCAAGGATTGACAATTAAATTGGACTAGCACGAGTGGATTATTGAGTCTACCTTTTTTAGGGTTTTTATACTCATGTTTAAATACGTTTGACTTGATTCACACGTGGCTGTGTTTTTTAATCCTGTCCCTCCTTTTCTTGATGGGCAGAGGGGTTGATATCTGTGATATTGCGTTTTCTTGAAAAAACAATTACGATATTTCTAATTCAATTGTTAGCTCAAATTCAATCAAACACTAGTACGGGATGTATAGTTGAGTCAATAAAATAAATTTGTCACACGTTTCACTTTTTAAATTTTGAAAATAAGAGTCGCCTAAGAAAGTCCATGGTTAGCTTACCATACACACTTCAAAATTATGTACATCTCCATAATTGCAATGTAGATAATAAATCTTATTAACACCCCAAAAGACAATGTTTTTAATGTTCACAATCAATTTAATGGCAGCATTCTTAAATGTTCTGCAAACATCATTAGCATGCGTCCCCTACAAACATGCACACTATCGATTCAAATTTTCCCATAAATAAACGACATTATAATACAAACGTGTTTTCATTTATCATGTTATAATAAATTGTCTAGTATAGATAAATATTTGATATGTTGGGCTAAGTATTATAATTTATAAATATTTGACACTCTTTTGTAATCATATTTAGTTTTGTCGAGTTGAAATACTATAATGATATACAATAATTTAATTTCTTTTTAATTATATTAATTCTCTGTGAAAGAAAGTCCTACTTCATTGCATAGAGAACCCGAATTATATCCAGTTAAGAAAACAAACCATTTAACCTTAGAATAGGAAAACAAGTGAAACGACAAAAAATCCTTCCTTGTTTGTTCCTAGAAACCTAGTAACATGACCAATAAATCAAATGGACCGTTCCCTCATAGCTTCCTTAGTGGGGATTCTAAGCTAAAAGGAAATGTACATCTTTTATTTGATTTTATGTCAGGTCTCCAAAATCGTCTTGGATGTACATATAGCTAAGAGGCGAGGTTTATAGGACGTGCCTTGCGCCATAGACCTTGCGGATAGTTTGGTTAATTATAAGCTGGAGAAATATTTCGAATCCGATACTAGCTAGTAATCCTATAGGCAAGGAAAGGAAAACCATTTCAAAACCCACAAGTTGTTTAACCCTTTCTTTGTTATCTTGCTTGCTTTCGTTTAAGAAAGACTTGTTGCTTTAACCTAATCAAGTTCAGTGTTGTCTATCATTCCAAAGTTGTATTAATTGTTTTTTCAAAGTATTTCAAATAATTTCTACTGTAACAAATTATTTTTTTATATGTTTCAATAGTTATGAATAGTTTTTAATAATGTTGACTTGTGTTCGTCTCCACATAACGGCTCCCGACTCCCGTCACGGCTATATGTACGGGCAGTTTTCAATACACATTTGACATTACTATCACTCACATCTCTCTCTCACGCACACACACAGTAGTAGGTGAAAGAAAGTTTTCTGAAGTTTGAAATGGTCGTGTGAAGAAGAAGAGTGGTATCTTTGTTTTTCATTGAGAGAATTCTCACACACACAGAGTTGGTGTTTTTCTTTGTCTTATTGAGAATGGGAAAGAAAGATCAGAGACAGAAAGAAAATGAGAATATTCAAGCTGTACTTCACCTTCTTAGAAAACAAGCTCCTCTCACTCTCAAACAGGTTAATTTCACCTTCCACTGTGTGTTTTTTGTGCACAATACATACGTACAAGTATACAAGAATACGCATATATTTCACAGCATGTGCATTTTGTAAGTTGAATCATGTGACTTAATTTGTGGGTAGGTAGCACACCCAAGATTCAAGTGCATACGGTTTAATAAACAAGATTTTAGCTTATTTTGGTATTATAACTTATTTTTTATGTTCGTTTAGCAGGAGAAATTTTGTAACAATGCCTGTGTGGAGAGGTTTTTAAAAGCAAGAGGCGATAATACGAAGAAAGCAGCTAAGCAGTTGAAAAATTGTCTTGCCTGGAGGGACTCCATAGACACTGGTATTTTACTTTCTCTTTTCAGCTTATTTTTAGCATGTTTTCAGCTCATCTTTGTCACTTCTTTATAACTTACTCTGCTTGAATCTAAATATCACTTGTTTTCGATGTAAAATAGGTTTCATCTCACGTTTTTCAGTCACTATTTTGTGTCTGTGTCTTCTTGTTTCTTCTATTTTTGTTCTTTTTACCCTCAGAATCTTGCTTTTCTTTAATTTTGAAACTTGTCCCATTGAACTACTCAAAAACTGACTTCTGTTAAAGTAGATTATCCAACGGAATCGGCCAATGCAAGACACTTTTCACTTGACGTGGAACCGGTTTTGCACAAAAGAGCAAAAAACTGATTATTTTCGCCCTTTTTGGCTTTTTTTGTTTTGAATTATTAGACCATTTGATAGCCGATGAATTCTCTGCTGAGCTTGCCGAAGGTGTAGCTTATGTTGCTGGCCATGATGTTGAATCAAGACCTGTCATGGTAAATTTTCTCCTTTTTTTTTTCTAGAATTTTACCTCAAAATTCAATCTGTTCTCCTAAATTTAAAAAAAAAAAGAAGGAAAAAGAAAAGGAAAATGAATTCCTATTCGAATCGAAGGACTCAGAGCTGTGCTTTTATTAACAAAGACTTCATTTTTCTTGGCAGATATTCCGAATCAAGCAAGATTATCAGAAATTTCATTCACATAAACTGTAAGCTAATTGATAAGTGCCTTATTATTTCTTATTTTTTTGAATTTTTATCTATAATTAATTTTTTTGGTGATTCTTTTGCAGATTTACTAGATTGCTGGTGTTTACACTAGAAGTGGCTACTCAATCTATGGAAAAAGATGTTGAACAATTTGTTCTTCTCTTTGATGCCAGTAAGTTCATTTTCTTCAAAATTTCACTATTTTTTTTTATCCATTGTCGCCACTTTTTTCGAAAATATATAGGGCGTGTTTCTAGGTTCGACTTACCGCAGAAGATTAATAAAAATTTGTCTTTTGTCATGTTCGACGCAATCTAATATTGTGAATTTGACGTACCAATGGTCATTACAGTACATTCTCTGTCATACCAAATCAAAAGACAGCTTTTATCTCAGTTGATATAGCATCTTGGGATTCTGCAGATAGCATCTTGGGATTCTGCAGACAACTTTAAATCATGCTGAAAACCTCAAGACACGCCTTTTGTTAAAATCATAGCTTTCTTTAATTTTCAATGTCTCGCCTAATCACTTAACTGATTATCAATTATTCTTAATTAAGCATGAATAGAACAAATAAGCAGAGAATGGGGACTCAAAACTTTTTCAGAAATTGTCTGAAATGCCCTTGAAATGTCATGGTCATGTCAGGGGATATAGGGTACATAGGGTCTTTCATTTTTGGGCTCAAATCATCTTATGCAAAAATGGGTTTTGCTATTTGTCCAAGACGAAGGGGGCGCATGTGGCTCACCTTGACCCTGTCACTCTAGCAAAATCCATACAAAATTGGCCATAATTCTACTTTTTCGAAAGGTAGAATAGCCAACAGTTAGTTGAATTTTCTTGACTTTTTAGTGGTATCTTTTTGATAAATATTTTCTTTTGGGGAGTGGCTGGTGATTGGGTGGGAGAAAAACTTCTGTGATGATGGTCTAATAATCAAATTATGACATTTCGGATTTAAATTGTAACATCTCATATGTTGAGTGAGAAAAGATAAAGAAATAAAGTGGGTGAGCAAACCTACCAACATCCAATGTGTTATAACTGTAGTGGTTCGGAGTCCAATTTATTATGATTTGAATAGAGAATCCTACCATGTGTACGTTTATGATTGCATTGTTGAATTTTTTTTCGAAGACGGGGTGTGATGAGGTTTTTGTTAAATCTTGTTGACCTTAAACAATGTGAAAATGCAGGCCTTTTCCGGTCTGCATCAGCTTTTATGAACATGTTGCTGGCAACATTGAAGATCTTGGTCAACTATTATCCAGGCAGGCTTCACAAGGCCTTTGTCATTGACCCTCCTTCCCTCTTCACTTATCTTTGGAAGGTACGTCGTCTCGAAGTTAGATGGTAATCAAGAATTTTTGTCTTATTTTCATTGAATTCTTAATATAGCAAATTATTTTAATAGCTATTACTAATTATTTGTACTCAATGCATTAAATGAAGTGAATTCTTATGGTTCTTATGTTTTTATTGTTGTAGGGAGCTAGGCCATTTATTGAGTTATCCCCACTCACTATGATAGTGTCATCTTTGGAATTTGAAGAGTCTTTGGAATTCAATGATCACATATCATACCCACGGGAAGCACCACTCCGTTTGGATCCTTCATTTGTGCCATCAACCAATAAAGTTGGCTCGTGTGCTCCGTCAAGATTTTCATTTGCCATCTCGCAACATCTTGATTCACTCAAACCTTGGTACCTGACGTTGAAGGATACATCGACGTCTAAGGTGGGACCCACAACCGCATCTTTGGCTTCCTTTGGTCCTACCATCTCACCCCTTAATGCTCGATCCTACTCGTTTACATCGCCAACTACCAGAGGGCCATATGGCAACATTGGAACCGTAAAGAAAGGCTTCTTCCCATCAACACCAATGCCACAGAAAACCCAAACACTGGATCCATCAATAATCAAGCATCCAAGGACTCCAAGGACTTCATTCCTCCAATCGCCTGCGTCGTTCTTCAAAAAAGACTTTCAATTAACTCGAACCGAAAAATCTAGAGAATCATTTATCCCATTTTTGAAATTTTATCGCCAACCCTATGATGAGATGGTTTATAGGTCGAAGATGAGGCCTCCTTTAGGTGGCCTCATTTCCATCGTCTCTCCACAGCTCAAGCGAGGACACATGTCAATCTCCCACCGATTTTGATCAAATAACAAGAACGTACAATATTGTACTAACCAAGACTCGTTGGTAATCGATTTATTGTTTCATAATCTCAATGTCAAAAGGTTTTAAAGATGTCTTTAAATGATAAAGTTAAATGAAAGACACATATCATTTAATGCCACATTAACGCCACGTAGACTGTGTTTTCATCCACAGTGGGGATGAATAGCATTACTCTTTATGTAAGAGTAATGTTATTCATCCCCAGTGGAGATGCAAACACAGTCTAGATGTCTTTAAATGATAGGTTAAATGAAATGTGAAATTAAATGACTTATTTAATTTCACATATCATTTAATGCCACATTAACGCCACGTAAACTGTGTTTTCATCCCCACTGGTCTAGATGTCTTTAAATGATAGGTTAAATGAAAGGTGAAATTAAATGACTTATTTAATTTCACATATCATTTAATGCCACATTAACGCCACGTAAACTGTGTTTTCATCCCCAGTGGGGATGAATAACATTACTATGTAAAGAAATAGACTACTTGCTAAGTGGGATATCAAATGTCGTGCAAAATGATGTGTCACATTTAGTGCTATGTGATCAACACTTAGGTTTGTGTAAGACCGTGGCATGGAACTAAGATATCATGGTCAAAACCGTGAACATCACATCGGAAATCACTTATGAGCCAAAAATCTCCTAACACCAATTTTTATGTTTAAAAATTTTGCATTGCTGTTTATGTATATTTTTGAAGTTATGAAATGAATTAATGGAAAAACTTGTCAATCAATATGATTTCTTTTAGATTAGATATGGTTTAGACTATAAATTAATACGGCGATAATAATGGAATAGAGTTCATCTAGAGGTAAATTGGGTTGTGCCAGGTCTTTATGCTTAATATTTTTATGGGTTAGAACCTAGGTAGCCGTTCTATTTTCTTTTAATAAAGGCTCGAGTGGGATTAGTTCACACATGGGTCGTTGACCACTAGAGCTCTGATTGGATTGGGCTGTCTTGAGTACATTTTGACACCTCTATTTTTATCTACTTGGGGTGACAAAAACACAACTATACAAAAATGCACAAGAACTTGTCAGCAATGGGACTAAGGGGAAAGTACATGGAGATGCGTAAAACCCTTTGGCGAAGGATAACGAGTTGTACAAATAGAGGAGAAATATGCTCGTGTTTTTCTCTGAAAAATTTGATTAAACTGTTCTTTTTTCCTTTGGAATTTTGATTAACTTCAATTCTAGCTAGATTGGTCTTAGGTTGTACTGTCAATAATATAAAATTAGGCCAGTTTGACAAACCCTTCTCTTTGTAATCTTCTTGTTGGTAGGAATATGTATCGTTTGGTGTAATTGTATGCAAAAGTCAATTAGAGCTTCTAAATAGATGCCTGTATTTGGTGGCGAATCCAAGATCTAAATTCAGTTATGGCGGACCTTGAATGTTGACCGTTGACCATTAACCGTCGACAATCAACGATCGTAATAACGAATGTTGTTTATGAATATTTAATTAAATAGTATTAAAAATTATCCAATTTATATGTGTTCGACTGAAGCAGTGACGGAACTAGATGTACCATTAGAACTAGAAGAATGGACTTTCATTTCGGTTGAAAAAACTGTTCCATAATCTGCAAAATGTCATAATTTATTTTTCAATTAGAATTGATTAAAAAAAGACTACGGTTGAATTGAAAACAACATCTTCTTGATTGATTTTTTTCACTTACCCTAATTTTCTAAACATAAATTCTCAAATCACAAATCACAAATCAAAACACATAAATGATAAATTATAATTTATAACTCATACAACATAAATTATTTATCATAAATCACATATTCACAATTCTTATTTGAATGCCAAATTGTCAATTAACTCATAGAACATAAATAATAACTCATAAGTCATAAATAATAAATAAAACGAGAGAGAGAGAGAGAGAGAGAGAGAGAGAGATAATGACATAGGAGTGATGGAGAAATGTGCTCATTAGTCACTGCTCACGGGAGGTCTGATCGTGTGGAGTCTGCAGTGACGCCTCATCGACATCGTCGTCGCCAGTAGCTGCCAACAGGAGCAAGAGGTGGAGGCGTCGACGCGGAACTGGAGCTTGGATGAGGGTTTGCGGCGTAACGTTCTGCTTCAGAGCTTCAACCTTCAATTTTATATTTATTGGTTTGGGTCATTGGGTATATCATGGATTCATGGATTGGGCCTAGTTTTTATTTTTAAAAAGGCCCATAGGCCTAGTGGAATGTGCCCAAATGAAATGGAAAAACTAAAAGAAAAAAACCCAAAAATCGCCGGCTCGCCGTCGCCTTCTTCCTTCCTTCCATCGTTTCGGTGAAGCCCAACACGCTCGGCCACCCTCCCTCGTCGGGTGCTGGCTCCACCGCTGCCTATATTTCTTGTGTGGCATTGCATTGGAAATTAAAAATCACACACACACACACACACACAAAACATTAGTATATACATGCACGAATCTTGCTACATGTACATCAAAATTTACATAATGAATTAAACAATGCCACACGACACTAGCATTTGCTAGTTTAAAATGCAATCAACTTTTTCATCCAATATTTTCCCACCACATCATATTCTGTAATTCATTATTTACAATTTTTATGCACAAGTAGCAAAATCGTACACGCAAATGTATACATGCACGAATATTAAGGGTAAAATATTCAACGCCGCTTAAATATGAAAACAATCATCAATGTATATACAGAGTACTAGTTTGAATTACTCTTCTTAAGTTCACATTTTAAAATGGAAACTCGAAGCCTCAAAAAACTTAAATCAATAGTCGAATTTCAAAATTAGTTTTCTCACGACTACAACTACTTCTTCTAATAATTTTGACCTTTTAAAATAGAAATTCAAGATTTAATAACTTAGCTGGTTATATTTAACAATACAATGAACAAAGTTTTACTTGTTTTTATATATTAATTTTTGTTTGGTTATCTGGTGTGAGATTTAGGCTTGTATTTTAGTTTTAAGATTATGTTAGATACGGTCAAAAGCTGTCAAAGTGATAGATATACGAATCTTTTACTAAATACGAATGCTAAAGATCCAGAATCATAGAAAACTGTTTGACATTTGGAATTTAGTATTTTGTTGCTTATGGAACAGACTGTTGACGTAAGTCTTTGTTCTTGAACAGATATAATGACAGTATAAATTAGACGAAATAATTTCACTCACGTGTTTGACAAGATTTTTGAAAAGTTAGAGCTTGTTTGGGAGCGATTAAAATGCAATTAAAATTGAAAATATAGTCGTTATTGGGTCTCACTCGTCTAATAAAAGTCAACAATAACGGCTAGTTTTTCAATTTTAATCCGATTTTAATCTTTACCAAACACACTCTTAAAATCATTTTTAAGGTTAAAAAGCTGTTTTTGATTGGTTTGAATAATTTTCTGAAAGTTTTGTGTTTGATTAGAAAAACTTTTAGATAAATTTGACCTAAATTAGTTTTTTACGAAACCCTTTTATAATAAACATAAATAAAAGTAAGTTCTATCAAATGGCAAATAAATTACTTTAACTCGATTTGTGTCGCAATTGAGTCACTTAATTTATAATTTGTTTAACAGAAATGTGATATAAATGTTGACATGACAGAAATAAATATGTCATAACATCATTTTTTTTGTCAAGTAAATGAAGGTAGACGAGATTTGATAGAAACAAATATAAATCCAATAATAAAATTGTAATAAAATGAAAATTAGTTAGCTATCTTAAATCAGGACAAAAAATTGGTGATCCCCAAATTTTTTAACATATGCATTGATTATTATTATTATTATCAATCAATTTGGACGTCTTCCACGTTAAGACATTCTGCTAGAAAAATTAAAACAATTTAACTATTTGTCCAAACTTAAACAAAAAATAAAATCAAATCAAATTTCAATTTTATTTTGTCAAAATAGAGTTGACGGGATTAAATTATGATATTTTCTTACCGTTAGAAGATAGCATAAAAAGAGAATGTCACGTTCCAATTCTACTCAAGGCGATCGACTTTGACTCATCTTACACCATTCAAGCATAGGTTCAAGAGGGCATATCCACTAGTCATTTATGTTTGCGTATCCACTAGTCATTTTTGTTGACTTTTGACCTCAACTTTT